>JAABOM020058123.1:0-51011 GCA_011800125.2 Solanum clarkiae | reverse complement strand
GTACATGGGTAATTTATATTATGATTAAATGTGAATTTTACTTGTATTTTTCCTTGAATTTCATAATGTGGTGTTGATTTATGTTTGAATCTCTATTACCCATGCTATTCTCATCTTATTCATGGCATATGCATACATGACTTAGTTTTTATGAAGTTTATGAAGTGGGTCAAGACCCAATTATGTTTATGTATATGATTTTGAGAAGATTATAGTTATGAGAAGAATGTGATCATATAAATGTCTATGATTAAAGCTCATTGGGCAATTATGGGTGTTTACACCACTATGTTTAAGAGAGCCCCAATTGAGGTTTCAGGCGGGGTGGGCTATCCCCAAGGGTCCATACTCATTTCTGAATAAGGTACTCCGAAGGAGCTATTCCTATGCATGAAAAGTATTCATGAAGAATGTTATGACTTTTGCCTATTATGCATGGTAATGAAGAAAATGATTTGGCCTTTAAACCTATGAATACATATAAATGATTTGAAAGTCTTCTGCCTCTTTTACAAGCGTGTGTGTGTGTGTATATATATATATATATATATATGTATGTATGTATGTATGCTAGTGGGATGATGACCTAGCACCAATGGGATTAGAAGCAGAGTGGGATATCCCCAAGGGTCCATACTTCTTTCTCTTGAACTATGTGCCTAACATAGGTATATGTTTATGCCCTAGGGGGGAAAGAAAAAGAAGAATGTTAAGGATCTACCTTTGGCAAGTAGGTCACCTCTTTATCCATTGTAATGGAGACGACGAAGTCCCAAGTTATAGCTCACTTGGTCTCAGGTCAGTTACGGTCCCATCCTTAATATATATAAAGTATTTTCGCATTCATGGATCATGTACCTCATGGCATATTAATATATTATTCTCTTGATATATGTTCTTTCTATATATATATGTCCTTGTCATCTAACATTTAATGTAGGTTTAATGAGTTTATGTACATTGTACACCCGTATACTTAGTACATTCAAATGTACTAACACATACTTTTTCCTACATGATCTAACCATGTAGAACCGAGGAGTACATTCATCCACTGTACTAAGTCTAGCTTGGGTTTTCAGATTAGCTTGTCATGGTGAGTCCTATCCTCCAGGGATAACCCCACCTTTCCTCTACCTATGGTGTTTAGTTTATGTTATTTACTTAAAGGGTGAGCATGGGACATGTCTTGACCCCCATCCCATCTCATGATTAGAGGCCTTGTTAGATGTCTTGTAGACCTCCTTACGTTTATGTGCTAAGTGTTATTTCGAATAATTATGTAATGGATATGGTTATGTCATTATGGTTTGATCATGAGATCATGTTATGGATTCATGTTATGATGTGGAAGATCTTAAGTCCTGTATTGTCCCCATAGAGTGAGTCATACTTACCCGCCTCTTGGTCTTATATGCTATGTGTTGTCTGAATCCATGTTACTCTCTATCCCCTATGATATCCCCATAGCGTGAGTCCTACATTGCCATCCTTTAGAATTATTTGTTTACAATTCATATGTGCTTTTGAACAAATGATGTGTGAATGGATGCTACGAGGCTTATATGGGGACTCTTGAGTTCTCATTTCCTATGTCACTCCTAGACCCTAGGTCCAAGTCGTGACAACAAGGGACAAATCTACAACAAAGAACATTTTTAGTTAACACAAATTTAGAGCAGGCTAAGATCAATGAAGATATGATGCAAGAACTAGCATAGATTAGTACTAATGTGTGGTTACTGATGAAGCAGAGTCGGGGACGAGTAAATGCAGTGAATCATTAACCAACACAAGCGCCTATGTATGAGGAGCCCTATTGTGAGAAGGATTCTTGCTTTGTGATTGATTAGATAGGGGTTTCTAGACCAACGCCCAAGGGTCCAAGCAGGACTATTGGCGCCAAGGTCAAGGGAATCAAGTTTGGAACTTCAATAGATATAATGCTTACAGGGACAAAAATCGAGGTGGATATTATGATAGAAATAGGGGACAAAATAGAGATGGCGATTGGAGTCGTAGAGATGGGTACATGAATGGTCTGTATATGCCGTCTTATAACCCTGATTTTGGGGCTAGTAGTTCGAGGATTGAGGAGATGTTTGATAAATTGTTGAGGAAGGCTGACGCCCAAGATGAGGCCTTGAAGAGGATAAAAGTTGAGATTTTAGGCATTAATCAGAAGATCGAGTCTCATTATTTGGCTATCAAGCAACTGGAGCAACAATTTAATTAGATGTCTACATAGGTGAACCAGTGTCAGAAGGGTATATTTCTAAGCAACACAGTGCAGAATTCAAAAAATGATGGGCACATAGTAGTGATGGCACGAGGTGGAAAGCAAATGATCGACCACTGGTTCTAGTAGATGATGATGATGTTTGTAAGGAGGTTGTATAGAGAAAAAATATGGATACTGTGGATGAAAAGAAAAGGATGGTATGAGAGACGATTTGGTGACACCAAGAAAATCGAAACATATACCTAGGCCTCCCCCTCCTTTCCCTCAAAGACTTAAGAAAAATGAGGAGGAAGGTAACTTTCTGCATTTCACCTCCATGTTAAAGTAGTTATCTATCAACATTCCTCTCATTGAGGCATTGGAGAGAATACCTGGGTATGCTAAGTTCATGAAGGACCTAGTGACGAAGAAGAGGATGGTAAGCCTAGAGCTCTCTCAAGAGCTTCAACATTGCGGTTCAATTGCAACAAGGTCCTTAGTGAAGAAGAAAGAGGACCCCAAAGCATTCACCCTACCCTGCACCATTAGATATGTCAACTTTTTGAAAAGGCATTATGCACTTGGGAGCCAGTATCAACTTAATGCCTCTTGAAGTGTTCAAACAGTTGGACTTGGGAGCCCCTACACCAACAAGCATGCAGTTGTTGATGGCTGACAAGACAGTGAAGAAGCCTTTGGGGATATTGTACGATGTTCTAGTCAAAGTGAAAAAAATTCATATTCCCCACAGACTTAGTGATTCTAGATTGCAAGGTCAACTTCAAAGTCCCAATTATCTTGGGAATGCCCTTCCTAGCATTGGACGAGCACTAGTGGACATGGATTCGGGCTAACTCAAGTTTAGATTGAACAACGAATAAGTTGTCTTTATTATCTATTGGTCCATGAAGAGACATGATGATCTAAAGTCTGAGTAACCAAGGAGTTTAGGTCATGCTGTGACACTAAATCAAGTACCACTTGGAAGGCAACCCAAGATATTTGATGTAACATTTATGTATTTGTTTTGGTTTTGCTTTTTGGACTTATAAGTAGTTTAATTTTCATGTTTTGTTTGTAATTTAAGACTTACAGACCGGAGAAGTATTGGGTAATAGTTTGTTCTGCTGAGAATGTGAAGGAATTGGGTTAAGGTAGCAAACGAATGCAACAAGGGGAGAAAAGTTAGCTCTATGACTAGTTCTATAGGTCACGGTTTATACCATGATCCCACAAACTGACTCGTAGAACCATTTTAGTGAGCAAAATTTAAGCAATCCAGATCATGAGCCAATTTTATGGTCTGTAGATACTACAGGCCGTGAATGGGGCTCATGTACCCCAGGTAAGCTTTTGGAATTTTTACCAAGTGTTGGGATAACTTATGAGCCAACCTATGAGTCGTATGTCAATACGACCCATAGGAGGAATAGTAAGAACCAAGCCCAAAACTTCGGACTTTGAGACTATGAGACCATGAGACCAGGTCTTGCAAGCTGTAGACACTCTTACAGACCATAATCGGTGTTTTGTGGGATCAAAGTCCCACCTAAACCTGACCTAGTAAACGAAATAAAAGAGGGGTAGTTCTAATTACTCCCCACTTTCCTTTTATTTTCAAAACATACCAAAACCTCTTTTCTTCTTCCCCAAGTTCGACCACCATTGAACTCCACCACCATATTTTCTAGTGAGATTCTGACCAATTTCCACCCACCCAACCATTGTTCCAGAAATTAGGGTCCAAGACTTTTTGTTCTTTTTGCTAGTTTTCTCAACTTTTTGATCAATATTCCGGCATGGGCTTTTCTTGAAACTCCATTTTTGCTGGAAAATATTTTGCATCATGTGGAGGAACTAGTATGGTTGAATGTTATAATTTTCTTACCCTAATTGTTAATATTGCTTGAAAGTTGGTTATATTGATAAGTGAATGCATGCATATAATAATTGGATGATGAAATTAATTGGGCCATGAATCTAATTTATTGGTATGAGTATCATTGTCTTAGATGGTGCTATCATTTGTTGTCTAAGTTATACTACACTATCTTGGTAGAATCGATTAAGTGGTTGTATAAATTAAACAATGGCAAGCGTAATACTTGGTCAAGTGGTTGTTGTGATGATGTATGAATGTTTTTGAGTGACTTGATGGTTGACGAGGTAGAATAATAATTCGCACATGTTTTGTGTTGGGTGAATTGGTGAAAATTTGTGCGTATTTATGTTTTGGGTCGACTTGGAATGCATTGAATACATAGTGAATGTATTTGACTTGTTTTGGGCACCTTGCTTTGATGATGTTTATTTTACGTACCCTGTTGCTATGACCTAGTCATTGTGCTTGAGAAATTCATTCAATTTTAACTTGACTAGGCTTTGGCTATGATTTTTGGTTGAATATTGACTAATGGAATCGTATTAGTTGACCTTAGAAAACTCAGGTTGTTGTTTTCCAACAGCATGAGGGTCTTTTACGACCCATGGATTCGTCAACCGACAGTAGTTGCCCCTCGTAGGTTGAGATCGACAAGGGAATTTTCTGAGATGTTATTAGGCGAACCTATTTATGGGTCATAGCTGGCACTATGGGCCATAAACAGGGTTTGTAGGTTCCTTATCTGGATGAATTAAAGTCTGGCATTGTACATACGACTCAATTTATGGCTCGTAGTCTAATCTACAAGCCGTGACTAGTCTCGTAAGTACATTTTCAATAAAGCAATTCACTGTACCTTATTTCTTACGAAGGCCTTTTATAGCCCATAACTTACCCTATGGCCTGTAGATGAGCCTTCGTAGGTCCTTTCGTGTAGATTTTTGCAAACTTTTTACTTTTCTTTTTTGTATTCGTATGACTCATGTATACTTGTGTTTTGGTTATTTTAGGTACTATGCTCCTAGATTAAAGAAGGATGAGATACAACAATGCAAACCTGACTATATGACAAATCTTCAGACACCAATGTCAGTCCTCAGGCCATGGATCAGTAAAAGAGCTCAAAATCCATCCAGATGAGGGCATTGAACGACGACACACTAGGGAGACTTATAAATGGATAATGCTGGCCTAGACACAAGATATAGTTGCTCAGCCTCCCCAGTTTGAGAGAGGAGGTTTCCACCAGAGCAGCTCTATTCAGATGACAGACTCTG
Organism: Solanum clarkiae; assembly: GCA_011800125.2. Classification (NCBI taxonomy): domain Eukaryota; kingdom Viridiplantae; phylum Streptophyta; class Magnoliopsida; order Solanales; family Solanaceae; genus Solanum; species Solanum clarkiae. Next base: position 45,631 of record JAABOM020058123.1, on the reverse strand, counting down.
CGAGGGGTCTCGATCAAGGTTGGGTGATAGAGATGGCTCTAGTTCAGGTGAAGAGTCAAGCTCTGAGTCCACTGAGCCTACCCAGCACCAATAGCTCTTTTGATTAGATTGATGAGGCAATGATGTGTTTGGCACATACAAGATAGCTATAGGGAGGACATCCAGCACGACGACTAAGGATACATGCCCGTACCATATTTGAGGAGCCATGGATCATCACATCTAGGCATAGCAGTGCTCCTACACTCTGGGACACTATAGCCCGCTACAAACTAGAGTGGTTAGAAGCCCTATCGGGGAAGTACTGACCGGCTCTTGTTAGTGAGTTATATGCATCATATGTTGCGGTCATCATGGAGTCGACCCCAAGAAAAGGGGAGGTTTCTTACACAACCCTCATTGATATAGATGATGGTGCAAGGACTTCTCATCAACATATTTGAGACCAATATCCATTAATTCTAATTTGATCCCGAGTACCAGGCCCCCATGACCATAGCGGAGTACATTATAGGTTGGGGCAAACCAGGGACCGAGGTTTGATTAGACATGCAACCTAAAAGGCCATTTTGATAAGATGGATTATCGAGCACATAGCAAAGCTGAGCCAAGCCGAGCCAAGACCCTAATTGGGTACTGAGTTCTGCGATGATCATGAAGGCCTCACTCAGCTTCGTCGGCAAGTTCTGGTGGGGTGTTGTACGTTCACAGATTTAGTTGACTCAGACGAATAATACTTTGATGCTGGACCATGCATTTTTTGTTTCTAGCATCATTATTGGCCATGATATAGATTAGGCTTTTTTGTTTCTAGCATCATTGTTGGACATGATATAGATTAGGCTTATTTGATTGCAGAGGAGATACATGAGCGGGCCCTGAAGAGGTCCACTTCCATCCTCTTCCTGTGTTTGATTTACTGTCTATATATAGTGGCGGAGGTGGAGATCTTGCATAATATGGACATGATGATTGAGGTTCAAAGGACTCTGGATGACAACCTACCACATCCACCTGTTCGACTACCAAAGATGTTCGTCAAGGAATCACATCCTAAGCCTACTTTATCCACTATTACTACTCCACAGATAGAGGGGCCCCCACAGACAAATACTAAGAGGGAGATGGGACCCGCTACTACTTCTACTTCGGGCACAAACATACCTCCTCCACAGGCATGGTTTACATGTCTACAGAGTCAATTCAGGCTCTGGTATAGCGACATGTTCGCACGGAGTCCCAATCGACTTAATTTCTACAGTAGATACAACCATGGGTTCGCAAGGCCATTTTAGAGTATTAAGGAGCGTGTTCAGGTGCATTGTACAACCACTCTTGAGGAGAGGCTTGAAGTGTTTCATGGATGTGTAGATGCTTTCAAGAGAAGAGTGGAGCAGTGCCTTAATTCAGCCCAGACTCTTGATATAACAACTATCCGGGGGGATATCCAACAACTTTGTACTGAGATGAGAGAAGCATCATCAACACCCCTTGTGATTCCTATGCCTGAGCTACTACTGAGGTAGTTGTTGATTTGTTTATTGATGAGCTACCACTCTGCGCCTCTAGAAAAAGGCCTCTTCTTGATGATAATGATCCAGATGATGCGAGACAAGAGGCAGAGAGCTTGGAGATGGAGCGTCTAAAGGGTGCTCGACAAGCCTACAAGCCTCTTTTGTAGATGAGATGACATGCTAGACATGTGTATAGGAGGTGGTGAGGGGTGTTGGACCCTCCAAATATGCTGCCACTACTGAGGAGACCACCCAACAAGCTACGGTGGTGACACACAAACATAGAATAGCGCTTAGGCGCCCATATATGTTCCTTTTTTTAACCCCAATATGATATTTTGGTTTATTTTGTTGCATTAAGGGCAATGCAAATGATTTTTGATGAGGGGTGGGTAGCTATAGACTTCAGCGAAGTCTGAGTAACCATGGCCTATAGCTATCCCAATTTTTAAGTCAGTGGGATTTTCTTGCATGTGTTCTTTCCTTAAGGGCATTTATTTTTTATTAAACGAACATGTTTAGGATGTGTAAGCAGTACTAGTAGCATATTGTACTAAAACCTGTGGCATAATTTAGTTTTTGTTGAAAAATGATACCCACCAATTTTTTGTCATTAAAGATGTACTATTAGGTAGATTTGATAACAACTATGTGAAATCAGTGATTGATAATGTTTTTTTTTGATAAGTTAGGACTTAATTGTGATAAAAAAACATGATCTGAGAGTCTCGGTTGGTAGTGTATTTAGTGCCAAGTATGTGTGAGTTTTATTGCTTGATTCATATATTGTGTTTCAATTTAGAACATGCCCTGTTATGTTGACTGAGACTGTAGGTTAGTTGATTAGGAAAGGATCATAGGTCACTATTCATTTTAGTCCACTTAGCTTAAAAATAACAAACAAAATGTGTTATGTATCCCTTGATCCTAATGTTTGACCCTTGTATGTACCCTTTTTTGATTGTGTAATCTTGAAATCAACCCTGTTTTCTCCTTGAGTATTGTGCACTTCGACTCAAGCTAAAATCCTAAGTTGAGGATGACTATCAAAAGTGACCCTAGTTAATAGGTTGGATATTTTGCACCTCAACTCAGGCCAAATGCGTAAGTTGAGGGTGGCTGATACAAGGAAACCACACCAAACAGGGAAAGACACAAAGTGATGTATCAAAAAGGAAAAATTTTATGTGGGTGCGAGAAAAATGAATAGATGCCTAAATTGTGAGCTAAAAGGTTAAAGAATTGAGAAATAAAAAGGCAATGAGCTTAAAATTTTAAAAAGGCACCCGAAATGGTTTTGAAATAGGAAAAGGGGATTTGTGAGTTGAAAATGTTAGTGTTGGTAGGGAAAAAAGCAAAATAGCGTAGAGTCAAGGAGGCCGATAGTCACTTTGTTCCAATCGTATAATACCCCAAACCCCCAAGCCTACGTTACAAACTAAGAAAGTTATATAGTGATCCTAATTTAACTAGTCAAACGTCATGGTCATAAGTACAAGGGCAAACCTATGGTATTGTACACAGTGTTTGAATGTCTATTGTAAGCACGAGTGTTTTTGTCAGCCCCAAGAATAGAATTTGAACATAACATTCTGAGTGAAATATTGGGTTTCTTTTTGTTAGAGCACTTGAATTACATTGTTGACTTTAGGCTCTTTCGGCGATTGTTGCTTATCTGTGATTGCCTTACTTGTCATTTCACTGTTGTGTATTGATTTACATGAGTCTGTTTAATTACTGTCTTACATATGCACTGATGAGTTTTGGTTGGGTATCTGTGATTTGTTGAGTTATGATGTATGTCATGAGGATGAGGTCTGTTTGTTGCTGTATTGCTTGTGTAGATTGAGTCCGTCACTTGAGGACGAACAATAATTTTAAGTTGAGAATGTTTATGTGCCACCAAACTACGATACTTTTGATGCTTAAAACTTAGAATTTTATGTGTTCTCAAAGAGATGTTAATAAGTTTGATGTGTTTTTGTGTTGCTTTTTCAGGATTCCAAGGATCAGGATTATTTTGGACTAAGTTATGCAGATTACAGATTTTTGAGGATGTGTTAGTCCTTCTAGCAGTCGTGGTTTATTCCAATGGCCATAGGTTGGTTTCATGGGTCAGATCCAGTGAAAGGCTTATTTTCAAATGTTGTAGTTACGTGTTTTCAGACGAGTTGTAAACTATTTAACAACTCATATATTTTTTTGCATGTCCAAGATTAGAAAATATGCTAAGTGCTAAACTATTATCAGATGAAGACTCCTATAGGTCTTGAGTCAGGTGATGGGTCTTAAGCTTGTTCCTGCCTTGAGGATCAGAGTTTTGAAGGTTTTCTAAAGAGTTACTAGACGAGACCTCTTATGAGACGTAAGTCATAAGGTGGCTCGTAGGAGGAGTTCGTATATGGAAGGCAGATATTGTGAAGTGCAGTCTATGAAGGCCAGTTACGGGCTGGTATTTCATCTATGACTCGTAACTTTGTTTGTCTAGTTTCTTGATTTTAGCTTTCTTATTTCGTTTAGGATTTGGTTTCTGCTTCTTATAAATAGATTTTTTTAGGTTTTTTCAGAGAGAGCAATTAGGACATTGAGAACTCATTACTTGTGATTATTATTTTGCTGTTAGAGATTACTTTTGTTCTACATTGGAGTTATAACATCGTGATTTCTTATGAAGATTTTGAATTTTGGGTTAATCAATTTATTATTTTAAGTGTTCAATTATGTTATGTAACATGATTTCTTCATCTATAACGATCATGAGTAGCTAAATCTATAGCTAGGGTTGTGGGAACTACGAAGAACTAACAAAGTAAAAACTGGATAATTTGTAAACCTTGGAAAGTGTGCATGTGAAATGCCCCCACATGTACTTCAGAATGCCCAAAATCATAATTTCCATATATCTAAAAATCCGTACGTGATTTCGAAAATTCAACTTTATATTCTCGATCGGGGGAAAAAATTGAGTGGGAAATGAGTATAACCCGGATTTTAGAGGACCCATAGTAAAAAATAATTTTTTCTAGTTTTCGAATTCCAATGGCTGTTTGCCCTTGGCCACGACGTGCCAGGGGCGCGGAACATTGTATTTTGCACCGGCATGATGCGGACTAGTGTATTATTTTTCTTGGTTTTTCTATTTTAGCCAAGGGCATTGGGGTCATAGCCCCATGCCCTCTTAAACGTGAAATCACCCATACTTAGCCATTTTTCAACTCTATATCTCTCCAAAACCCTCTCTAAAACCTCTCTAAGACTCTATCCATTTTGTCATTCATATATAAGGATTTCAACTCAATTTTGGTCTCAAGGACTCATTTCAACCTCTATGTCTACTTCAAGTTCACCTCAAAGAATTCAAGGTTCAGGGTTTGTAGGTTTTGTCCATCGAGTCCTTTCACCCATGGAGCCCAACCTTACCTTTTCATGAAAAATTACATGTTTTCAAGTTGTATTACCTATGGGTATCTCTTATCATGGATTATGAATATAAATTATGTTAGGGTTTAATGAAGTATTGATTGATTATGCATACTATCTATTTTAAAACTTATTCCATAAATTGATTTTGTCTATTGAGTCTATGCATGTTTTGAGCTATGAAACTATGAATTATTATGAGCTTTTGTGATGGATTACAAGGACCCTACATGAGGGTTTTACTGCATGTTGGAGGGTTGATTTGCATTGAGCTTACTCATCTTATTTCACTCTTGAAGTGCATGATTTTGAACAAGTATCATGAATCCACCATGTGTTTAATAAAATGATATGACAAGAATTCTCAAGTTATTGATGATCTATTACATGATTTACAAGTTAAGTGACTTCATGATGATTAAGGGCTTTCAAGTATGTATTGAATTCAAGAGAAGTATCTATGATTTTACAAGTATCAAGTTAAGCCCTATTTCAAGAATTTTACCTCTTGTGAGTCATTCATGTTAAAGCAAGGGTTCATGTATGATTGTGATCTACTTTCATGTTCAAGTTAGGCTCATTACTAGAGGTCAAGCATATTTATGAGCTACTTAAGTCATGTTCTTACAAGTTATTCATATTATGATTAATGTATGATTATTTCAAGTATTCGGCGGGATATGACTTAGCACCGATTGAGGCGTAAGATGGGTACTCGACTCAGGGGGCCTTATATAAAGTCTTTAGTCTCTAAACTATATGTCATCATAGCATTACGATTATTACCCTTGCTATACTAGTGGATCCATCTAGTTTATGTTATCATGTTTTGTTTGCCTTGGCAATTAGACCACACTTCACCGGGAGTGCATGCCTGGTCACCTAAACCGAGGGAGTGTCAGGCCTCAGAGTCCAAGTTGTAGCTACTTGGTCTATGTCGGTTGAGGTCACTTCCACCCCCCCCACATATATATATATATATATATATGTGTGTGTGTGTGTGTGTGTGTGTGTGTGTGTGTAAGATGAATGATTTACAAGCATGTTTTATTATGAGCATTGATCATGCAAGCCATATTGAGATTATATCCATTGTTTATGATCATGCATTTTGACTATATTGGCTTATGTCTTGTTGCATTGCATCCCACATACTTAGTACATTCAAATGCACTAACACATACTCTATGCTTACAAGATATTACCATGTAAGGATCGGAGCTCCTTTTGATCATCCTCCAAATGGCTAGTTCAGTACTTAGGAGGTAGGCATTGGTGAGTCCTCAAGTCTGAGCAAACTATCTACATTACTCTTGCTATTTTGAGACTTCATTATGTTTAACACTAATTATTATGAGGGTGAGCCCGAAAAGTGTCTTGGTCCCTGCTCCATTCTAAGTTAGAGGTGTTGTTAGATGCTATGATGTATTTATGCTATGAGCTTGACTCTTTTATGCTCTTGGGATTATTAAAGACTTCTCTTACTCTTGCATCCCTTTTATTATATCAATTGTTGTTGCTTACTTTGCTTCCATGACCAAGGATGTGCGATTGATATGCTAAGAGGCATGTTTAGGGTCCCTTCGGATTCCTCATTCATCGTGTCACATTTAAGCACTAAGCTTGGGTCGTGACAAACTTGATATCAAGCACTAGGTTTTTAATGGTCCTATGAAATCCAACACACTGCATTGATTAGAGTCTTATTCATGGTTGTGAAGTGCGCCAGAACTATGAATTGGAGGCTATGAGACGTTTCAGAAAATGTTTCACTTCTTCATTGTCTATATTATGATTTAGGTGTAACTATAAGGTTTTTCCCCCAAAAATGCTCTTGTTTCCTTCTAGATCATGCTGATTCCAAGGGGAAGACTAAGGAGAGCCCATACTCCTGAGGAGCAATCGGCCCCTCCCGCTCCTCAAGCTCCTCAAGATGGAGGGGTAGCCCAAGAAGAGTTTTGGGATGCTATCACAATGTTGGCCCTTGCTATGACCAACCAAATCAACCAAGGGGCCCAAGTCCCTCATGCTCCCACTCCGGCCTCAAGGTTGAAGGATTTCACAAGAATCAACCCACTGGAGTTCCATGGATCCAAGCCGGAAAAGGATCCCCAAGAGTTCATCGATGAGGTGTATAAACTGCTATGTATCATGGAGGTCAATTAGGAGGATAAAGCAGAGTAAGCAGCATACCAACTCAAAGGTGTGGCCCAAATTTGGTTCACCCAATGGAAATTGGAGAGGAGAGATGATGATGCTAATACTTAGGAGCAGATCAAAGTCACATTCCTTAACCGGTTCTATCGTGTTGAGTTAAGAGAAGCTAAGATGATGGAGTTTATGAACCTTAAGTGAGGTTCCATGAGTGTGAGGGAGTATGCCCTCAAGTTCAACAAGATTTCCAAGTATGCTCCAAATTTAGTGGCCGACCCTAGAGCTAGAATGAACAAATTTGTGTTGGGAGTGTCTGACTTGGTTGATGAAGAGTGTCGTACCTCCATGCTAGTTAGTGATATGGATTTTTCTTGGCTCATGACTTATGCCAAGCAACTAGAGGGTGAAAAAGCTCAGAAAAAGAAGAAGTGGTGAGTCCAAGAGGGCTCATTTTGAAGGTGGTTTCCAAGGTTCCAAGGCTGGTCGATTTCCTCAAGGCCACAGGTTCCAAGGCCAAGGGTCTTTCAATGCTCTTAACAAGATATTTTTTAATGATAACCCAAGATTCCAAGGTGGTAATGGTGGGATGACCCACCCAAAGTGCCAAAAGTGTGGAAGAAACCATGGTGGTCCATGTTTCAAAAATTCTAATGCTTGTTTTGGTTGTGGTGAAATGGGTCACAAGGTTATTGATTGTCCTCATGCTCAAAACAAAGATAGATATGATCATCCACAAGGCCAAGGTGCTAATGCGGGTCCAAGGGCAAAGGGAGGCCAACAAGGGGGTGCTCCAAGGCAAAATAGATTCTATGCTCTTCAAGGAAGGCAAGGGGTAGAAGAGGTGCCCAATGTTGTCATCGGTATGCTAAAGGTTTTTGATTTTGATGTATATGCATTGATAGATCTAGGTACCACTCTTTCTTTCATTACTCCTTCTGTTGCTAAAAAGCTTCATGTGAGTCCCGAATTGTTATGTGAACCGTGTGAAGTGTCTACCCTCGTTGGTGAGTCCATTGTTGCTAAAAGAGTCTATAGAAATTGTCCCGTTCTCATATTTCTTAAAGTCTTGCCTTGTGATTTTATTTGTCACGACCCAAGCCTAGGTCCTACATGTGACATGGCGAATGGGGAACCCGAAGGGACCCCAAATAAGCCTCTTAACATATCATTACACATCCTTGGTCGCGGAAGCAATCAAACAACAACAAGAGAATAGAAATAAGGGCATAGGGACTAAGGGAAGTCTTTCATAACATAAACCATCAAAAGAGTCAATGCTCAAGCATAATACATAACTTTTCCAACAACACCTCTAAACATAGAATTGAGCGGGGGCCAACACACTTTCCAGGCTCACCCTCATAGTAAAAAATATACAATAAAATAATGAGAGTCTTTGCATAACATAAAAACAAAAGATATCGTCCTCGGAGATAAGGATTCACCATACTTGCTTTGAGGAGATAGTACTAGCTACATGGAGGAGGATGATCAAGTGGAGCTACGGTTTCTATATGGTAACATCATGTAGGCATAGAGTATGCGTTAGTACATTTGAATGTACTAAGTACATAGAATGGAATACAGCAAGAGATAGGCAACATAATTAAAATGCATAATTAGGCAATAAATGAGCATATAGCAATATGTCATGCATGAATTATGCTTAAAGTAAAACATGCTTATATGGAAAATATTACATTTGTAGGAAGAGGACATCATCGTAAAACAAGAAACTTAGTGCTTGGAATCCAAGACATGCCACGCGCTTAGAAGGTGGATGAGCTATATACCCCTCATCTTTGGTAGTACGGGATTGCCACCACCCAACAAGGTGGATGAGGTATATACCCCTCATCTATGGTAGTGCGGGATTGCTACCACCTGACTAGCTGGACGAGCTATATACCCCTCATCTATAGTTTACGGGATTGCCACCACCCGACAAGGTGGATAATGTATATACCCCTCATTTATGGTAGTATGAGATTTCCACCACCCAACAAGGTTGATGAGGTATATACCTCTCATCTATGGTAGTACGGGATTGCTACCACCCGATAAGGTGGATAAGGTACATACCCCTCATCTATGGTATGGTCACTTGCAATATTATAGATACTTTCCGTGAAATCAACACTTTCATACATTACTTTGATCATTATAAAGTCACTTGACTCATAAGCCATTCATTAGATCATCAATAGCTCAAGAACCCTAAACCGGACATTTTATCAAACACTTGGTGGGTGTGTAATGCTAGTATAAAAACCATACAATTCAAGAGTGAAATCATGCAAGAAAACTTGAAGTAAATCAAGCCACCAACACTTGGTAATACCACCTTTCAAAATACATTAAAACCCCTCATCAAATCTCCAAGTAGATTATAAATTCATACCTCAAAACATGCTTAAACATTCACACTTAAATAAAACCCCAACATAGTTCATAGTTAAATTCATAATAAGAAGACCAATAAGTAAATCAACTTAGAACATGCAATTTATGTAAAAAGGAAGCTTGGGCACCATGGGTGAAAGGACCCAATGGTTGAAATCCACATACCTCAACTTTGGAGAATTCCTTGATGAAGATTTAATTGAAAACTTGAAGCTTGAGTAAATTCCTTAAGATCTGAAATGAGTTTGGAACCCTTGATTTTAAGTGAAATATTATGCTAAGTATTTGAGAGGGTTTTGGGGAATGTCTTGAATGATATGGGGTTGAGAAATGACCAAGTGTTGGTGTTTTTATGCATAGGAGGCTTAGGCCCAAGACCCCAAGGGCTTAGGCTGAACCAAAAAAATTGGCAACAAAAATATAGTAGTTCGCGCCCTGGCCGCGTCGTGCCAGGGGCATGACCCTTACTATTTATAAATTTTGCTACGGTTGTTCTAAAATCGGGGTTAGACCCATTTTCCACTCAATTTTTCCTCCTGATCACGAATATGAAGTTGGATTTTTATATCATGCACGAATTTTGAGACATATGAAAATTACGACTATGGGCACTTCTGAAGCACATTTTTGGGCACTTTTTGGTGTCGTTTCAAAATCTCCCCCTTGGGAACATGCATCCCCGAATGTCAAAGAAATATATATAAGAGAAGTAAACAAGACAAGTTCAGCCCATACAAGAATGTAACAATGCACTTAAACATCATTTGAAAAATCTCAACATGAGGGTCAAAATCACCATGAACTTGTCATTTTAAACATGAATGTATGCAAAAGACATAATGGCTGAAACTTAAGACTTGGAATCATGAAAAGGGATTGATTTGGTATCATAAGCTTGAATAGAATGAAAGAGGTACGAATATTTCTTCTCCATGCCTGCTCCGGCTCCCCGGATCCTTCCAAGGGCCTTGACGATTCTTCCAAGGGCCTTGACGAGCACTACATCCTTATTAATCAATTTTTCCACCCATCCATCCAATATCTCCACTGGGACCTTCTCCTAAGCTAACTTATCCTCCACAACACCCATAACCTCAAAGAGCTCTATAGTACTTGAGTCACCAACACATTTCCTCAACTTATATGCATATAGAATCGGATGAACCATATCCATATCCATAGGCAACTACAATTCGTATGCAACCTTATCGATCTTCCTCAACACTCTATAAGGACCCACATACATAGACTCAATTCCCCTTCTTGCCAAACCGAACTATATCCTTCATGGGTGGGACTTCCATGCGAACCCAATCATCAACACAAGTACACATAGCCTACCTTAGTACCTAATGACACCATCTATCCCTTGGGAGGAAATCTCCATTTCACCACCTTCCACCAAAACATTCAACTCTAGCAAAGTGGGGTCAAAGTCTTGCTTTGTCTTGACCTCATCAACCAAAGAAGATTTGAAACCATCAAAACCACTACACTACCATTCTCAACTTCCTCCAACCTTACTCCCAATCTAGCCAATCGATGGACCTCTCTAGTCGCCTTTTTGCCACTATCACCAACATGTGCTAGGCTACCCGTAGACACCCTACTCAAAGCATCGGCCACAACATCAGCCTTACCAAAGTGATAATGCACAATCATATCATAATCCTTAAGAAGCTCTAGCCACCTTCTTTGCCTCAAGTTGAGATCTTTTTGAGTGAACACATATTGGAGACTCTCATGATTGGTGAACACATCAACATGCACCCCATACGAATAATGATGCCAAAATCCAAGGCAAATACCACGACGACCAACTCAAGATCAAGGGTAGGATAATTCTCTTCATGCACCTTAGTTGTCTAGAGGCATAAGCTATCACCTTACCATTTGCATAAACACACAACGCAAATCAATCCATGAGGCATCACAATACCCAACAAACTCTTCCAACCCTTCCAGTAGAGACAAGATAGGAGATGAGACAGACTTATCTTTTAAGGTTTGGAATCTTTTTTACTACTCATCGGTCCATACAAACTTTGCCTTCTTTTGGGTGAACTTAGTCATGGGAGAAGCAATAGAAGAGAACCCATTCACATACCTTCGGTAATTACCCACTAAGCCTAAGAAGATTCTAATGTCCAATGAAATCAAAGGTCTAGGCCAATTTCTAATCACTTCCGGCTTTCTTTTTTTAGGATCCACCTTAATACCATCCCCTGACATCACATGACCTAGAAAAGTAACCTCCTTCAACAAAAATTCACATTTTTCATACTTGGCATACAACTTCTATTCCCTCAAATGACCCATATACTCCTCCTCACTATGGGAATAGATCAAAATATCATCAATGAAAACCACCATAAACAAATCAAGGTAGGGTCTAAAGACCCTATTCATAAGATCCATGAAGATAGTCGATGCATTGGTCAACCCAAAAGACATAACTGCAAATTCATAATGCCCATATCTAATCCGGAAAGAAACCGTCTTGGGAATGTCACACTCCCTCACTTTCACTTGGTTATACCCGAACCGAATATCAATCTTGGAGAAGTGACTAGCCCCTTGAAGTTGGTCAAATAGATCATCAATCCTTGGTAGAGGATACTCATTCTTTATGGTGACACTATTAAGTTGCCGGTAACCAATACACATCCTAAGAGTACCCTCCTTCTCTTCTTCACAAGCAATACTGGTGCACCTCAAGGTGATTGTCCAGGCCTAATAAAACCCTTCTCCAACAAATCCCTCAATTGCTCCTTCAACTTCTATAACTCCGCCGGGGCCAACGTTAAGGGGGAATAAAAATGGATTGAGTATTGGGAAGGAGGTCTATACCAAAGTCTATTTCCCTTTTGGGAGAAACACCGGGAAGATTACCAGGAAAGACATCAAGAAACTCATTAACCACCAGAACCAACTCTATAGAAAGGACCTTGGACTCAACATACCTAATCCTCACAAGATGATAGAGACACCCCTTAGAAACCAACTCATAGGCTTTAATGTAAGAAATGAATCTACCCTTGACCACCACATCATGACTCTTCCACTCAAGGGCGAGTTCATTAGAGACTTGGAATTGGCCCTTACGGGTTCTTCAATCAATAGAGGTATAATACGCATGCAACCAATTCATCCCAAGAATAATATCAAAATCCACCATATCCAACTCAATAAGAATCATAAGGCAATATTTTATTCAAAATGAAAATGGGACAATTTCTATAGACCCTTCTAGCGACAATGGATACACCAATGGAAATAGACACCTCATATGGCTCACACAACAATTCGGGTTCAATATGAAACTTTTGGCAACAAAAGGAGTAACAAAAGAAAGAGTGGCACCTGGGTCTATCAAAGGATACACATCAACATCAAAAACCTTTAATATACCTGTAGAGCACCATGCCAAGTCTAGTGATACCCTAGAGGGGTACCAGTTGGAAGCGTCAACAGTCATCTCCATAATCCTGAGTAACCCATAGATAATGTCCCGACCCATGATTCTTTGCACCACATTCAAAATATGCACTCGAACCGGCCACACAATCTCTTGGATAAAACCCTATACATTTGTGACTCGTAGGGGAAGCTTGAACATCAACACCCTTGCCTTGAGGACCACCACCTCTACTGCCATGTTAAGCATGAGGACACCCACTAACTTTGTGACCAAATTCACCACAACTAAATCAAGCATTAGACTTCTTCAAACATGAGCCACCATGGCCTTTCCCACACTTTTGGCATATAGGGGAAACTTGCACACCAACACCCTTGCCTTTGCTTTGAACATATGGGCAATCAACTAGCTTGTGACTAACTCCACTACAACCATAAAAATCATTGGCCTTCCTCAATCATGGGCCACCATGGTTCCTCCTACACTTTTGATACTTAGGTTTAGTTCTCCCATCGTTGACATCTTCAAATTGAACCCTTCTTCTTCCTTTATTTGATGCCATTGGGCAATCCCTCATCTTATGCCCATTGTCTCCACACTCAAAGCGTGCACTCATGTTCCTCCAACATGTGCCACCATGCATTCTCCCATATTTTGGGAACACAACATTAGGCACCACACCACCATCACCTTGGGCCCTTGGGTTTCCATTGGCAACCCTCTTATTAAGAGCATGAGAAGACCTTGGCCTTGATGAAACCGACCACCTTTTAGACTTTGGAACTTTCCCTTAAAACGAGCCCTCTTGGCCCTTCTCTCCTCCCTCTTACTACTTGAAGTCTCGAAGGCACTCACTTGTTGATTGAGTTGAGCGGTCACAACCTTGGCTAATATCCATAGAGCATTACGAACCTCCGCATTTGACATGTCACCATCTCAAATAGCTTGAGACATATTCTGAAACACAATGATTAAGAATAAGATATAAACCTTAGAGGACTTAACTCTATCGCACTATATAGATCATGAAGAAGTGAAATATTTCCTAAAATGCCTCATAACCTCCCTAGCTATGGTGCGCTTCGCAATCATGAAGTAAGACTCTAATCGACAAGAAGTGTTAGACTCCGAGGATCATTAACAATAGTGTTCTGATACCAAATTTTTCACAATGTAAGCCTAGGGCCTAGACGTGACACGACGAATGGGGAACCCGAAGGGACCCCAAACAAGCCTGTTAACATTTCATTACACATCCTTGGTCGCGGAAACAATAAAACAACAATAAAAGAATAGATATAAGGGTGTAAGGACTAAGGGAAGTCTTTGATAGCATAAACCATCAAAAGAGTCAATGCTCAAGCATAATAAATAACTTGTCCAACAACACTTCTAAACCTATAATTGAGCAGGGGGCAAGACACTTTCTGGGCTCACCCTCATAGTAAAAGACATACAATAAAAGAAAAAGAGTCTTTACATAACATAAGAACAAAAGATATCATCCTCGAAGTTGTGGACTCACCACACTTGCTTTAGGAGATAGTACTATCCACGTAGAGTATATGCATTAGTATATTTGAATATACTAAGTACGTAGGATGCAATGCAACAAGAGATAGTCAACATAATCGAAATATATAATTACGGAATAAATGAGCATATAACAATATGTCATGCATGAATGATGCTTAAAGTAAAACATACCTACATAGAACATATTACATGTGTAGAAAGAGACCATCATCATAGACCAGACAATTTAGTACTTCAAATCCAAGTCATACCACCCGCTTGGAAGGTGGATGAGGTATATACCCCTCATCTTTGGTAGTACGGGATTGCCACCATCCGACAAGGTGGATGAGATATATAGACCTCATCTATGATAGTACCGGATTGCCACCACCAGATAAGGTGGATGAGGTATATACCTCTCATCTGTGATAGTACGGGATTGCCACCACCCGACAAGGCGGATAAGGTACTTACCCCTCATCTATGGTTGTACGAGATTGCCACCACCTGATAAGGTGGATGAGGTATATGCCCCTCATCTATGGTAGTACGGGATTGCCACCACCCAATAAGATTGATGAGGTATATATCCCTCATCTATGGTAGTACGAGATCGCCACCACCCGACAAGGTGGATGAGGTAGATACCCCTCATCTATGGTATGTTCACTTGAAACACTATAGATACTTCCAATGAAATCAACATAGTCATACATTATTTTCATCGTTATAAAGTCACTTTACTCATAAGCCATGCATTATATCTTCAATAGCTCAAAAACCCTAAAACGGACATTTTATCAAATACCTGGCAAGTGTGTAATGCTAGTATAAAACCATACAATTCAAGAGTAAAATCATGCAATAAAACATGAAGTAAATCAACCCACCAACACTTAGTAATACCATCTTACAAAATACATTGAAACCCCTCATCAAATCTCAAAGTAGATCACAGATTCATAGCTCAAAATATACTTAAACAGCCACACTTTAATGAAATCCTAACATATTTCATAGTTAAATTCATAATAAGAAGATCTATAAGTAAATCAACTTAGAAACATGCAATTTATGTAAAAAAAAAAAAAGGAAACTTGGGCACCATGGGTGAAAGGACCCAATAGTTGAAACCCACATACCTCAACTTTGGAGAATTCCTAGATGAAGATTTGATTGGGAACTTAAAGCTCGAGTGAATTCCTTAAGATCCGAAATGAGTTTGGAACCCTTGATTTTGAGTGAAATATTTGGCTAAGTTTTTTAGGGGATTTTGGGGAATGTCTTATATGATATGAGGTTGAGAAATGACCAAGTATAGGTGATTTTATGCATAGGGAGGCTTAGGCTCAAGACCCCAAGGCCTTAGGCCGAATTAAAAAAAAAACTGGAAAAAAAATAAACTAGTCCTCGCGTTGGTCACGTCATGCCAGGGATGTGGACCCTTACTACTTTGCGAGAAATTTGGAAAACTAAATTTTTCTATAGTTGTTCTAAAATCGGTATTAGACCCATTTCCCACTCAACTTTTCCCTAATCATGAATATGAAGTTGAATTTTTAGTATCACGCACGAATTTTGAGATATATGAAAATTATGATTATGGGAACTTTTTGGGGTCGTTTCATTGTTGAATTAGATATGGTGGGTTTTGATATCATTCTTGGGATGGATTGGCTACATGCATATTATGCTTCCGTTGATTGTAGAACTAGTAGGGTTAAATTCTAATATCCTAATGAGTTCATCCTTGAGTGGGAAAGTCGTGATGTGGTGGTCAAGGGTAGATTCACTTCTTGCCTTAAAGCCCAAAAGTTGATTTCTAAGGGTTACCTTTATCATCTTTTGAGGGTTAGGGATGTTGAATCCAAAGTCCTTCCTATTGAGTCAATTTTGGTGCTCAATAAGTTTCTTGATATCTTTCCCAATGCATTTCCCGGTATTCCTCCCAAAAGGGAAATAAACTTTGGTATAGACCTCCTTCCCAATACTCAACCCATTTCTGTTCTCCCTTACCATATGACCCCGGCATAATTAAAGGAGTTAAAGGATCAATTGAGAGATTTGTTGGAGAAGGGTTATATAAGGCCTAGTAAGTCACCTTGGGATGCACTAGTGTTATTTGTGAAGAAAAAAATGGTTCTCTTAGAATGTGCATTGATTACCGGCAACTTAATAGGGTTACCATAAAGAACAAGTACCCTCTACCAAGGATTGATGACCATTTTGATCAACTATATATATATATATAAGGGGCTAGTCACTTTATAAGATTGATCTTCAGTCTAAAAACTACCAAATGATGGTGAGGGAGTATGATATTCCCAAGACGGCTTTTCGAACTAGGTATGAGCACATTGAGTTTGTGGTTATGTCCTTTGGGTTGACTAATGCACCGTTATATTTATGGATCTCAAGAATAAGGTCTTTAAACCCTACCTTGACATGTTTGTGGTGGTCTTTATCGATGATATATTGATCTATTCTCGGACTAAGGAAGAGCGTGTGAATTACTTGAGGGTGGTGTTACAAATCTTGAGGTCCGCGTCATGCCAGGGGCGCGGACCAGTGAATTATTTTCCTTAGTTTTTCTGTTTCGGGTAAGAATATTGGGGTCCGAGCCCCATGCCCACTTAAATGTGAAATCACCCATACTTAGCCATTTTTCAACTCTATAGCTCACCAAAACCCTCTCTAAAACTTCCTTAAGGCTATCAATTCTCTCATTCAAATCTAAGGATTTCAACTCAATTCTGGGACACAAGGACTCATTTCAAGCTCTAAGTATACTCCAAGTTCACCTCAAAGAATTCAAGGTTTAAGGTATGTGGGTTTCATCCATTGGGTCCTTTCACCTATGGAGCCCAACCTTCCTTTTTCATGAAAAATTGCATGTTCTCAAGTTGTATTACCTATGGGTATCTCTTATTATGGATTATGAATAAAAATTAAGTTGGGGTTTTATGAAGTATTGATTGATTATGCATGCCTATCTATTTCAAGCTTATTCTATGAATTGATTTTGTCTATTGAGGCTATGCATGTTTTGACCTAGGAAACTATGAACTATTACAAGCTTTGGTGATAGATTTCAAGGCACCCTACATGAGAGTTTTACTACACGTTGGTGGGTTAATTTGCATTGAGTTTACTGATCTTATTTCACTCTTGAATTTCATGATTTTGAATAAGTATCATGATCCCACCATGTGTTTGATAAAATGATATGACAAGAATTCTCAAGTTATTGATGACCTCTTACATGATTTACAAGTCAAGTGACTTCATGATGATTAAGGGCTTTTAGGTATGCACTACATTCATGAAAAGTTTCTATGATGTTAACCTCTATTTCAAGATTTTTACCTCTTGTGAGCCATTCATATTAAAGCAAGGGTTCATGTATGATTATGATTTACTTTCATGTTCAAGTTAGGCTCACTACTAGAGGTCAAGCATGTTATGAGCTACTCAAGTCATGTTCTTACAAGCTATTCATGTTATGATTAAAGTATGAATATTTCAAGTATTCGGTGGGATTTGACTTAGCACCGATTGAGGTTTAAGATGGAGACTCAACTCAAGGGGTCCTTATATAAAGTCTTTAGTCTATAAACCATGTACCACCATAAGATTATGATTATTACCCTTGCTATACTAGTGGATCCATCTATTTCATATTATCATGTTTTGTTTGCCTTGGCAAGTAGACTACACTTCACCGGGGAGTGTCATGCCTAGTCACCTAAACCCAGGGGGTGTCAGGCCTCAGCGTCCAAGTTGTAGCTGCTTGGTCTATGTTGGTTGATGTCACTTCCCATATATTTATGATATATAAATTATGCAAGATGAATGATTTACAAGCATGTTTTATTATGACATTGATCATGCATGCCATATTGAGATTATATATCTATTGTTTATGATTATGAATTTTGACTATATTGGCTATGTCTTGTTGCATTGCATCCCGCATACTTAATATATTCAAACATACGAATACATACTCTATGCGTACATGATATTATCATGTACGGACCAGAGCTCCTTTTGATCATCCTCCATGTATCTAGTTCGGTACTTCAGAGATAAGCATTGGTGAGTCATCAAGTCCAAGGACATTATCTACATTACTCTTGCTATTTTGAGACTTCATTATGTTGAACACTTATTATTATGAGGGTGAGCCGGAAAGTGTCTTGGCCTCGGCTCCATTCCAAGTTAAGGTGTCATTGGATGCTATGATGTATTTATGCTATAAACTTGACTCTTTTATTCTTTTGTGATTAATAAAGACTTCCCTTAGTCCCGCATGCCTTTTCTTATATATTTTGTTGTTGCTTATTTTGCTTCTGCGACCAAGAATGTGTGATTGATATGCTAAGAAGCTCGTTTGGGGTCCCTTGGGGTTCCCCATTCGCTGTGTCACATATAGGCCCTAAGCTTGGGTCGTGACAACATGTGTGTAGTTATTATATCTTCAAATTGAATACTTTTTAACGATGGCCAATGTTAGAACTCGCCTAATTCTTGCTTACTAGATCAAGGGGTAATGAATAAGATAAGGGATAATTAACAAGATTTGATGTGATAACTCTCATCTAATCAACCTGAACGGATCAAGAGATAGTTGTACTGAGACAAAGGTAAGGGTTAGTAATACAACACTGTGGGGATGGAGCACATTATGTGGTGAAATTTGCTTAACGCCTAGATTAAAGGGTTAGGTAAACATAATGTACTAGTTTTGAATATTACTGATGTGCTGCCAAAATACAACACATTTGATGCCTAAAACTAGGGAATTTTGTGTTCTCAATGCGACTTTCATGGTTTTTATTTGTTTTTGTGTTTGTTCTTGTAGGAAATATGGGTTGGCTCAATTTTGGGAAAAGTTGCAGACTTTTGCTGATTTTAGGACCTACGGGAGCCTTTATGAGTCGTAATCCAATCTATGAGTCATAGAGGTGGTGTCGTATGTACTTCTAGTGTTCAAAAGCAAAGGCTTAAAGTTTGAAGTTTAGTTATACGAGCCCCAGGTATGAGTCGTAGACCTTTCTACGACTCATAAAGGGTGGCCTCGTAGCAAGTTATAGTATTGATTAAGATTGGAGCACGAAATGCAAGTGTGGACAATGAGTCATAAAACAGATATGACTCACAGGAATGTATCATAGTAGTGAAGTCCAAAATGTATAATGCTGACCATGAAAGCCCGATTACGGCTCATAGGGCACCCTACGAGTCGTAACTGCGAGCCGTAGCAGAGGTCGACCAGATTTTCTATTTAATTTAGGGACTCATTTATTAATAATATAAATAGTATATTTTTAGGTTTTGAGTGTAGTTTTTCAATTTTTAGGAGATTATTGAGAGGAGAGAGTTAGAGAGCACAAATATTCTAGAGTAGATTTTTAGGGTTTTCTTTAGGGAAGAATCAAATTTAGAGATTGGATCCACTTGTGGATTAACTACATCATTCAAACTTGTGATTCTAAATACAAAGATGGTTTTATTATTCTTCATTCTTCTCGGGTAAGCTATCAACTATATTTTCTTTATTCGTTGTTTGTTTGCTTGCCCAAGTTATGTAGCTAAACCCACAACTTGAGGTTGTGGGAACCATGAGTAACTAACTTAGAAAATCCAGATTATTTGCACTTCTTGAGTTAGGTATTTGCATGTATTATCCATTTTCCTTCATTTTGCATGTTGTTCAATGGTGGCCAACATTGAACCCCGCCTAGTGTCATGATCCCAGCCCAGGTAGTGATGAGTAAGAAAAGGGAGTGGTTAATAGAATTCGATTGGTGTGTTCTCATCCAATCAACCAAACTCGGGCAAGGAGAGGTTTACTGGGACAACAGGTAATGGTTAGTTTGGCATACTATGGTAGCCAGCCAAGTGCCATAGTGAAATTCAACCTTCACCTTGAAAAGAGGCTGGAAGAACCTAAATTACCATCCTTAGTGTAATATCCTAATTGAGTTTGTGTTATCTGGGTAGATTAAGTTAGTGAATCATGGGAAACACATTTACCCAAGTTTCTCTCCAATTTGATTATCTCTCCATTTTATTAGTTTAGTGTAAATTTCTACAAATCATTACAAACCCCCTCTTTCCTTAAGAATTAAGTTACTTGATATTTGAATTGATTGTTTATGAACCAAGTTGCTAAAGCACCCTATTCCCTGTGGGATTTGACCCTAACGTTGGTTAGGTTTTTACTATTGACGATCGCTTTGACCTCGAAATAGAGGCATATCATGAGCGTCCACCAAGAAAAGTGGCATCGTTGCCAGGGATTATAGGATGCTTTGATTTCGTTTCACTAGTGGTTAATTCAAGTGTTAGTTACTTAATTCTCTTGTATTTTACTTTAATTTTTATTTTTGGTTATTTATTTTTGAAACGACCCAAAAGAAAAATGCCCGAAAATGTGCCTTGAAAGTGCCTGGAATCTTGTTTTCCATATATCTAAAAATTTGTTTATTATTTCAAAAATTTGACTTTATATTATTATTTAGGGGGTCAAATTGAGTGGGAAATGGGTTTAACCCGAATTTTAGAGCAACCGTATCAAAATCCAAAAATCACAAAATATGTTATTTAGTAGGGTCAAGTTTGAAGGGGCATATCTCTTAGCACACAATGAATTGGGTAGCTCATGACCTATAAACTGAAATGCCTTTGAATTACCTTTCTAATGCACTTTGTTCCAGCTTATTCTGAGTTTGGTTGAAGGATTTATGCCCATTTTCGTAAAACTCATTCATGCAGAAATTTCAGTTTCCAGTGAGCAATCCGTGTCGCCGTTATTTGGGTCCTGTTTTTATGATTTCGGTCCAATACTTATAAGTCTTGGGCCTAAATGTTCCCACACTTGAAAATATATATACTTAGCCTAATTTCACCCTCATATCATCCTTAGCATTCCCCAATATCCTCTCAAACATTAGACTCATATTTCACCCTAAATTGTAGTCCAAAACTCAAGACCAATCTTAAGGATTTCGTTCAAGCTTCAAGTCTCCATCTCCAATCTCTTTCAAGGGTTCTCAAAAGCTAAGGTATGTGGTGTTTAACCATTCGGTCCTTTCACCCATGGTACCTAAACCCTCTTTTACTTAATATTGGATGATTTAAAGTTGATTTTATATGTGGGTCTTGTATATTGAGAAATTTACTGCAAAGTGATTAAAATTCATGAAAGTATGGTTGTTTTAGCATGTTTTGAGCTATAAATATTGGATTTAATGTTGGATTTGATGAGGTGTTTTGATGTGAATATCTTGGGGGTGTTGCAAGGTATTGATTGATGGTTTTATTACAGATATTCTTGTATGTTTTCATCTTTAAATTGCATAGTCTTTTACCCCCATTACACACCCCCAAGGTGTTTAATAAATGTCCGGCTAGGGTTTCTTATGAGTTGAATGTCCTTATGATGATTATATGGTGATGGAATGGAGATGGAATAAGGATGAGATGATGATATGAATATGATGTATAATGAGGAGAGGAAGTATAGGTATATGATGACTTTGGGATGATGCTAAGGATGTCTATATGAATTGTTTTCATGAAAAGTACCTATGGTGTTGCATATAGATTGTTGGGTCCTTATGTTTGTTGTGTTCTTGGGAAGTGAGTAATTCTTTCTTGATGATTTGAATGAGATGGTTTGATGAGCTAGTCCTATGATTCTACCGAAAAGGTCATGCCATAAGGTAGAGTATTTAATGATTTCACTAAAAAGATCATATCGTAAAGTATGGATACCTTACTGAAAAGGACATACCGTAAGGTAGAATAGCTAATTGTGCCTACCAAAAAAATTATATCATAAGGTATGGAAATCCCATCGAAAAGGCCATGCCATAAGGAAGAAAGACTAAAGGCTCCAACCGAAAAGATCATATCGTAAGGTGTGGACATTCTATTGAAAAGATCATGCCGTAAGATAGAATGAATCACGGTCCCTACCTAAAAGATGATGTCATGAAGTAGGGGCGTCTTATACTAGCTACCGAAAAGACTATGTCGTATGGCAAAGGTATTGATAATACTCTCCAAAAAGATATACTATAAGGGGAGTGGGGGTCATTTGACCCATTTCATGAAAGTTGATACAAAGGGGTTTGAGTATATTTCTCATATTTAGTTTATAATTCTTGATCATGATTTACTAGCATGTTTTACCTTAAGCATTGAGCATGCATGTCATATTGATGTCATACTTGTCCTCTTGTTATAATTATGCATTTTTATTACATTGCCTATCTCTTGTTGTATTGCATCCCACGTACTTAGTACATTCGAACATACTAATGCATACTCTATTCCTACATGATATCACCATGTAGGAACAGGAGCCCCATTTGAGCATCATCCTCCATGTGGCTAGTACGACTTCACTCAAGCTTGTTGGTGAGTCCTCCACTTCAGGGACCTTGGTATGATTGTATTATTATGTATTGAGACACTCTTTTTTATTTTCTATTGGCTATAAGGGTGAGCCCGGTTACTTTGTCTTGGCCCCCGCCTTTTTCTTTGTGTAGTAGAGGTGTTGTTGGACATATGGTGTATCTATGTTATGAGCCTTGACTCCGTTGACTCTTGTTGTTTATGATATGAAAGAGATTTCCTTAGTCCCAATTTCTCCTTGTTTATGCTTATCTTTTATTGTCTTTCTAATTGCTTCCGCGACCAGGGACATGTAATGATATGCTATGAGGCTTGTTTGGGGTTCCTTCGGGTTCCCCATTCGCTTGTCATGTTTAGGCCCTAGGCTTGGGTCATGACAATTTTCTTTTGCAGGATATACTAGGTGTATGCTCAATACAAGGAGCCAAGGCAGACCCCTAGCTCTAATTTACTTAGAGATCTAATGCGTTGCTCAAAGAATGGCTCAAGAGAATGTTAATATTGTGGTAAATGAAGTTATAAATAGGAATGATGATATTGAGGAGAGGGATGAAAATCTACTACCAAGGGAGAATAGGTCATAACTCAGGGATTTCAACGAGAATGTCTATGGATGGAACTAATATCGACTAAATCCCAAGATGATGGACTCACTGAAGCTATAGTATTGCCACTATTACTGGCCAACACTAAGTTCACGGTGTCAAGTGGATTGCTCCAAATGCTTTAGAATCGTGGTTTATTTGTAGGTCTACCTTCTAAGCATCTCATAGCCATCTGCATAATGTGGCTTTTATTTGCAAGAGTGTGATGGGTACGCAGAATCTTTCTATGGATGTCATTGGGTTGCATGTGTTCCCTCTATCTCTTATAGGTAATGTAGCAGTTTGGCTATCAGAACTCCCACAAAGCTCAATCACCAATTGGGCAGAATTGCAAAGAGCCTTTTTTGGAAAGAACTTTCAAAGGTCAAAGAAGCTTAAGTTGAAGGATCAAATCAATATCTTTGAGAAATTGCCGGGTGATTCCATTAGCATAATGTGGGAGAGGTTTACAAAGTGCTTGAGAAGTGTTCCAGACCATAAGATCATGGATGATGCCTTAGTGGAGATTTTCAATCGGGTTCTTGATGCGAATAGTCAAGATTGTGCCCATACCATCATGGGAGGCATGTTCCTAGATTAACCGTTCACAAGAATAGCATAAAGGATGGAGCAAGTAGTCAAGAGCAACAAAGCATGGGGGCAAAGGGAGAGAGCTTCTACAAAGAGCTTACGTGTGGTGAATGCTAGTTCAGAGCAAGCTAAAATCAATGAGGAGATCATGTAACAACTTGCTCAACTCCGTACGAGTATGGCCTTGGTGGTTAAGAAAAGTCAAGAGAGAGTTTATGTTGTAGTCCATCAACCTCCTAGAGTGCCCACGTATGAGGAAAACTATTATGATGAAGATGTTTGCTTCATTAGTAACCAAATGAAGGGTTTTCGATGCCCAAGGGTCCAATTCGGACTATTGGCACCAAGGTTCCGGAAAACAAGGTCGGAACTATATTTGAGAGGGTGCCAATATAGATAACCATGGGGGTTATTTTGAGAGAGATAGGATGCCAAAAGCTGAGTGGGGAAGAAGAGATGGTTATAGGAATGGTCCTTATGTGCCACCCCACAATCATGATTCTGGGGCTAGTAGCTCAAGAATTGAAGAGATGTTTGATCGGTTGATAAAAAAGGCCGAAACACATGATGAGACTTTGAAGGGAATGACATCGGATATATCTAGCATACATCAAAAGATAGGCTCTCACTCAGTATCCATCAAGCAATTAGAACCACAATTTAGTCAACTTTCTACTCAAGTAAATCAAAACCAAAAAGTTACATTGTGAAGCAACACGGTCCAAAACCTGAAAAATGATAGGCATTGTGTGGTGATCAAGACTAGGGGAGGTAAGAGTACTATTGATTCTCCAATGCAATAGTTGTGGATGTTTGGCATTAAGAGATAATAGTGGAAGAGGGTGTGAATGAAAGAGATGAAGGTAATAAGGATGGGGTAAGCAGTGAAGTGTCTAAGGAGCCATAGAAGAGTAAGACCATCCCAAGGCCTCCTCCTCCCTTTCCACAAAGATTCAACCAAAAGGAGGAGGATGGTAAATTCAAACATTTTCTCTCCATGTTGAAGCAATTGTCCAACAATATTCCTCTTATTTAAGCATGGGAGAAAATGCCCGGGTATGCTAAGTATATGAAAGATTTGGTGACTAAAAAGTGCATAGTGAGCAAAAAACTATTGCAAGAGCTCCAACATTATAGTACCATTATAACTAATCCAGAAAAGGGAAGATCCCGGTGCATTTAAAAATTCTTGTACCATTGGGATGTGGAACTTGAAGGAGCGATGTGTGATTTGGCAGCAAGTATCAATTTTATGCCTCTTGCAGTGTTCAAAAAGCTTGGTTTGGTTTCTCCTACTCCAACAAGAATGAGGTTATCAATGGCGGCTAGGATAATCAGGAAATCAGAGGGAATTCTTTACGATGTGTTAATGAAAGTGGATAAGTTCATATTCCCGGTGGATTTTGTAGTTCTTAATTGTGAGGTTGATTTTGAGGTTCATATTATTCTGGGAAGACCATTTTTGGCCACAGGGAGAGCCCTGGTGGATATAGATTTCGGTCAACTTAGGTTTAGGGTAAATGATGCAGAAGCGATTTTGGACATTCGCCAATCTATGAAGCACCCCGATGAACTAAATAGTGAAGTGTGGGCTGTTGAGGAATTTTGAGTATTCAAGATGACTAAGTCGTGCCGCGACATTAAATCAAGCTCTACTTGGGAGGCAACCCAAGAGGTTTTGATATTTTGCTTGTTTTTAAGTTCATTTTCATTTTGTGGATTCTTAGGTAGTGTTTTGTTTGTGTGTTGATTATTATTTTTAGACATCGGATTGGTTGCATTTTGAGATAATGGTGTATTTTGATAAGAATGTGTAGGTGTTGAACCAAATGGCAAAATTGCAAATTCCTGAGTCGTATTGCACCTTATGACTCATAGTTCTATCTCGTCGAGAGTTACAATGATCAGGTGAAATTGGCACTCCAGCTGCGAGCCAATTTTACGACTCGTAGTACAAGCTATGAGTTGTGAATGGGGTTCGTAGGGCCCAAGCAGGTTTTGAAATTTTCCTAAGTGTTGGATGGTCTATGAGACCATGACCCACGAGCCGTAGCTTAAGCTACGACTCGTAGTCGAGGTTTCATAGACCCGACCTGGTGCATTTTTAACCGCGTCCTGATAAGGTATAAATAGTAGTCAAAATTATTTTAAACCCAACTTTTAACCCTAATCGGTAAAAAATCAGCCCAATCTTTTTTTCTCTTCTTACTTCTGATCACATTTTCGGTGTATCAACCCCATTTCTAACAAGTATTTCGGCGGCGAAGGTTTTGGACTTCTTTCTTCACAGTTTGCTTTCTTCAATTCATTACGTCATCCGGTATGTTCCTTGGTTTAGTTTAACTTCAAAACTTGCTTGACTTTGAAAGGATTGACAGATGATTGAGATTAAACTAGTGCCAAGGCATATACTTCATGATTAAGTTGAAATTGCATAGATGAACTTAGGTGAAACAACCCCAAAAAGTGCTCGAAAGTGTGCCTCGAAAATGGCCATAATCGTAATTTACAAATATCTCAAAATTCATGCATGATATTTTAAATTTGACTTCATATTCGTGATCAGGAAAAAAATTGAGTGGGAAATGGACCTAACCCCGATTTTAGAGCAACCGTATCAAAATTTAAAATTCTAAAAAAGCAATTTCTAGAATCGATCCGCGCCCCTAGTGTGACGCGGCCAGGGCACGGATTAGTGTTATTTTTGACCAGTTATTTCTTGTTCGGTCCAAGGCCTTTGGCTCTTGGTCCTAAGCCTTCCCATTGCATAAAAACACCTATACTTGGTCATATTTCACCTTCATATCATACAAGACATTCCCTAAAACCTTCTTAAATACTTTAGACAAATATTTCACTCAAAATCAAGGGTTCAAAACTCATTTTCGATCTTAAGGACTTCAATCAAGCTTCAAGTTCTCATCTCAATCTTCATCAAGAAATTCTCCAAAATTGAGGTATGTGATTTTCAACCATTAGGTCCTTTCACCCATGGTGCCCAAGCCTCCTTTTTACATAAATTTCATATTTCTAAGTTGATTTACTTATGGGTCTTACTTACTATGAATTTGACTATGAACTATGTTGGGTTTCATAAAAGTGTGACTGTTTAAGTACGTTTTGAGCTATGAATCTAGTATTTATTTTGAGATTTGATAAAGGGTTTCAATGAATATTACATGAGGGTATTACCAAATATTGGTGGGTTGATTTAAAGTTTTCTTGCATGATTTCACTCTTGAATTGCATGGTTTTACACTAGCATTGCACACTCACCAAGTATTTGATAAAATGTCCGGTTTAGGGTTCTTAAGCTATTGATGATCCATTGTTTGTCCTATGACTTGAATGACTTTATGATGATGCAAGGAAGGTATATATGTGTTGATTTAATAAAAAGTATCTATAGTGTTGCAATTTGACCATACAATAGATGAGGTATATGTACCTTATCTACCTTGTCGGGTGGTGGAAATCTCGTACTACCATAGATGAGGGGTATATATCTCATCCACCTTGTCGGGTGGTGGCAATCCCCGTAATACCATAGATGAGGGGTATGTGCCTTATCCACCTTCCAAGCGCGTGGCATACCTTAGATTCCAAGATCTAAGTTGCTTAGTCTATGATGATGGTCTCTTTCTTTACATGTAATACGTTCTATATAAGCATATTTTACTACAAGTATCATTCATATGTATCATATTGTTATTATGCTATCCATTACTTATGATATTGCATTTTGCATATATTGCCTACCTCATGTTGTATTACATTCTATATACTTAGTATATTCAGACATACTAACGCATACTCTATGGCTGCATGATGATACCATGTAGGAATCGGAGCCCCACTTGATCATCCTCCTCCTCCACGTGGCTAGCACATTTTCTCTCAAAGAAAGTTTGCGAGTCCTCAACTTAAAGGACATATTTCTCTTGATTTATGCTATGTATTGACTCTTTTTATGTTGGAAACTTATGGCTATAAGGGTGAGCCCGGAGATTGTCTTGGCCCCAGCTCCTATCTATGTATTAGAGGTGTTGTTGGAACCTTATAATATGTTAATTATATACTATTGGCTTGTTATATTTCTATGGTGTCAAAGATGTTCCTTAGCCCTGTATTTCCCCTTTTTCTATCTATTATTGTTGTTTCATTGCTTCTGCAATCAAGGAAGTGTAATGATATGCTAAGAGGCTTGCTTGAGTTCCCTTCAGGTTCCCCATTAATCATGCCACGTCCAGGCCCTAGGCTTGAGTTGTGACAAACTTGGTATCAGAGCACTAGGTTGTTAATGGTCCTCGGCATACAACACACTGTGTTGATTAAAGTCTTATTCATGGTTGTGTTGTGCACCGTAACCATAAGTGACAGGCTATGAGACATTTTAGGAAATACTTCTTCTCGATCTATGTCGTGCTATAGAAGTTAGGTAAGGTTTCCCCTCCAATGAATGTTCTTTGCCAGTTTTAAATCATGTCTAACACAAGAGGAAGAAGAGAATGCAGACCCGAGGAACAACCAGCTCATGGAGAGCTCTGGGATGCTCTCACTTGCTAGCTCAAGCCATGGCTACTCAAGTGAATCGAGAGGCCCAAGCCCCTCATGCTCCCAATCCGGCATCTCAGGTAAGAGACTTTATGAGGATGAACCCATCAGAGTTCTATGGGTCTAAAGTGGATGAGGACCCTCAAGAATTTATTGATGAGGTGTACAAAGTATTTTCTATTTTGGGTGTGAGATCGGAAGAGAAAGCCGAGTTGGTGGTATACCAACTCAAGGGAGTGGCTCAAATATGGTTTACTCAATGGAAGGAGGAGAAGGGGGTAAACAATGTGATTCTATGGGAGGAGTTTAAGGTGACATTTCTCAACTGATTCTTCCCTCTTGAGCTTAGGGAGGCCAAAATGATGGAGTTCATGAATTTGAAGCAAGGATCTATGTGTGTGAGGGAGTATGCCCTCAAGTTCAACCAACTCTCTAAATATGCTCCACACCTATGTGTGTGAGGGAGTATGCCCTCAATTTCAACCAACTCTCTAAATATGCTCCACACTTGGTTGCCGACCCGAGGTATAGAATGAACAAGTTTGTGATGGGTGTATCCGATTTGGTGAATAAGGAGTGTTGTGCTGCTATGTTGATTAGTGACATAGAGTTATCCCGCCTTATGACCTATGTTGAACAATTGGAGGGGAAAATTGAGAAAGAGAAGGGTTAATGAGGCCAAGAGAGCCCATTTTGATGGTAAGTTCCAAAGTCACAAAGGTGGTCGGTTTCATCAAGGCCAAGGGTCTTCTCATGCTCCTAATAAAAGGTTTGCCAATAACTACCCAAGGACCCAAGGTGATGGTAGTATGGTGCCTAATGCTATGTGTCCAAAATATGGTAAAGGTCATGGTGGCCAATGCTTGAGGGATACCAATACTTGTTTTAGGTGTGGGGAAGTAGGACACAAGATAATTAATGGTCAATGTAATAGAAACAAGGGTAAAGATGTTCATCCACAAGGTTGGGGTGCAAGTGCGGTTCCTTTGGAGAGAGGAGGTCAACAAGGTAGTTCCCCAGGGAACAATCAATTTTATGCTCTTCAAGGGAGGCAAGGGGTAAATGACATGTCTATGTCATCACCGGTATGTTAAAAGTCTCTGATTTTGATATGTATGCATTGGTAGACCTGGGTGCCACTCTTTCTTTTGTTACTCCTTTTGTTGCCAAAAAGTTTCATGTTGAGCCTAAATTGTTGTGTGAGTCTTATGAGGTTTCTACCCCCATTGGTGCATCTATTGTTGCTAGAAAGGTCTATAGAAATTGTCTCGTTTACATCTTGCATAAAATATTGCCTTGTGATCTTGGATATGGTGGATTTTGATGTTATTCTTGGGATGGATTGGTTGAATGCTTATTATGCCTCTATTGATTGTAAAGCCCATAGAGTCAAATTCTAATTCCCAAATGAGTCCATCCTTGAATGGGAGAGTCATGATATGGTCGTCAAGGGTAGGTTTATCTCTTGCATTAAAACCTGAAAGGTGATCTCTAAGGGGTGTCTCTATCATCCTCTGTGGGTTAGGGATGTTGAGTCCAAAGCCCTTCCTATAGAGTCGGTTCCGATGGTAAATGACTTTCTTTATGTCTAGCCCAGTGGACTTTTCGGTGTTCTTCCCGAAAGGGAAATACTTTGGCATAGACCTCCTTCCCGATACTCAACCCATTTCTATTCCTCCATACCGTATGGCCCCGGCGAAGTTAAAGGAGTTGAAGGAGCAATAGAGGGACTTGTTGGAGAAGGGTTTTATTAGACCTATCTAATCACTTTAGGGTGCACCGGTGTTGTTTATGAAGAAGAAATATGGGTCTCTTAGAATATGTATTGACTACCGACAATTTAATAGGGTCACCATAAAGAATAAGCATCCTCTACCAAGGATTGATGATCTATTTGACCAACTTCAAGGGGCTAGTTGTTTCTCTAAGATTGATCTTCGGTTCGAGTATCATCAAGTGAAGGTAAGGGAGTGTGAGATTCCCAAGACGGCCTTCCGTACTAGATATGGGCATTATGAATTTATTATTATGTCTTTTGGGTTGACCAATGCACCGACTATCTTCATGGATCTTATGAATAGGGTCTTTAAACCCTACCTTGATTTTTTTTGTGGTCATTTTCATTGATGATATTTTGATTCACTCCTACAGTGAGGAGGAGCATGTGGGTCATTTGAGGGTAGTATTACAAAAATTGAAGGATAAGAAGTTGTATGCTAAGTATGAAAAAAGTGATTTGTTGTTGAAAGAGGTTGCCTTTCTAGGTCATGTGGCACCGGGGAATGGTATTAAGATGGGTCCTAAAATGACGGAAGTGATTAGAAACTGGCCTAGAAGTTTGACTCCATCGGATATTGGAAGCTTTTTGGGCTTAGCGGGTTACTACCAGAGATTTGTGAATGGGTTCTCTTCTATTGCTTCTCCCATGACTAAGTTGGCCCATAATAAGGCTAAATTTGTGTGGACCGATGAGTGTGAAAAGAGTTTCCAAACTTTGAAGGATAAGCCTGTCTTTGCTCCTATCTTGTCTCTACCAGAAGGGTTGGAGGGTTTTGTTCTGTATTGTGATGCCTCACGAATTGGTTTGGGTTGTGTTCCGATGCAAAAGGGTAAGGTGATAGCCTATACTTCTAGATAACTCAAGGAGCATAAAAAAAACTATCCTACTCATGATCTTGAATTGGCCGCCATGGTATTTGTTTTGAAAATTTGGCATCATTATTTGTATGGGTGCACGTTGATGTCTTCACCAATCATAAGAGTCTCCAATATGTGTTCACTCAAAAAGATCTCAACTTGACACAATAAAGGTGGTTAGAACTTCTTAAGGATTATGGTTTGAGTGTGCATTATCATCCCGGTAAGGCTAATATTGTGGCTGATGCTTTGAGTAGGATGTCTATGGGTAGCCGAGCTCATGTTGATGATGGGGGCAAAGAGGTGGCTAGAGATGTCCATCGGTTAGCTAGGTTAGGTGTTAGGTTGGAAGAGGTTGAATATGGTAGTATTGGGTTATTGATAGTTCAAAATCTTCCTTGGTTGATGAGGTAAAAGTAAAGCAAGATCTTGACCCCTCCTTGTTAGAATTGAAGGCCTTGGTGAGAGAGGGCAAGGTGGAGGTTTTATTCCAAGGGGGAGATGTTGCTCTTAGGTATCAAGGTAGGTTTTGTGTGCCTACTGTGGATGACTTGAGAAAGAGGATTCTTAATGAAGCTCATAATTCTTCTTATTCTATTCACCCCAGTTCTACCATGATGTATAGAGATTTGAGGGAAGAGTTTTGGTGAGGTGACATGAAGAAAGACATTGCCAAATTTGTGTCCAATTGTCATAGTTGCCAACATGTCAAAGCTGAACATCAAAGGTCGGGCGGCCTAGCCCAAGATATAGAGATTCTTGCTTTGAAGCGGGAGGAAATTAACATGGAGTTTGTCGTTGGGTGGCCTAAGACTAAAAAGGGTTTTGATTCTATTTGGGTCATGGTTGATAGAATGACAAAGTCGGCTCATATCCTACCGATTAAGACTACTTATGGGGCCGAAGACTATGTTAAATTGTACATTCATGAGTTGATTAGATTGGATGGGGTGTCTTTGCCTATCATATCGGATCGTGGTGCTCAATTTACCTCTCACTTTTGGAGGTCCATCCAAAGGGGTCTTGATACCAAGGTAAAATTTAGTATGGCCTTTTATCCTCAAATGGATGGCCAAGCCGAAAAAACTATCCAAACTCTTGAGGGTATGCTTAGAGCTTGTGTTTTGGAGTTTTGGGGTAGTTGGGATGATCATCTTCCATAGATTGAATTTTCTTATAATAATAGCTATCATTCTAGCATCGGCATGGCTTCTTTTGAGGCCCTCTATGGTAGACATTGTAGGTCCCCGGTTGGATGGTTTGAGGTATGGAAAATGGCTTTGTTGGGTCCGGATCTGGTCATGGAGGATATGGAGAAGGTAAGGTTGATTAGGGAAAGGTCGAAAATAGCACAAAGTCGTTAAAAGTCCTATGCCGATGTGAGGAGAAGGGATCTTGAATTTAAGGTTGGTGATTGGGTCTATTTGAAGGTATCACCCATGAAGGGTGTGGTTTATTTTGGTAAAGAGGATAAATTGAGTCCAAGATATGTGGGTCCTTATAGGGTGTTGAGGAGGGTTGGTAAGGTAGCCTATGAGTTGGAGTTGCCTAGTGAAATAGACTTGGTTCATCTGGTCTTTCATGTATCCATGTTGAAGAAATATGTGGGTGACCCGAATGCTATTGTCCCTTTGGATATTTCGGGTGTTATTGAAGATAACATGACTTATGAAGAGGTCTCGGTTGAGATTTTGGTTAGACAAGTGAAGAGGTTGAGGAACAAGGATGTTGCTTCTGTCAAGGTTCTTTGGAGAAACCAACAAGTTGAAAGTTCCACATGGGAAGCCGAGACGGACATGTAAAAGTGATATCCCTATCTCTTTCACTCTACTCAAGCCTATGGTACTAATTCTAAGTCTCCTATGCTATTTCATGTCTCATGTGTCAGCCCTTATGTCAATAGCATGCATTCATGTTTAAATTGACAGGTTCATTATGCTGAGATTTTTGAAATAATTTTAAGTGTATGTTGCATTCTTGTTGGGGCTGATTTCTTCATGATTAATCTTCTTATATACATTTCTTTGACATTCGGGTACGAATGTTCCAAAGGGGAAGATATTGAAATGACCCCAAAAAGTATCCAAAAATATGTCTCGGAAATGCCCATAATCATAATTTTCATACATCTCAAAATTCGTGTGTGATATCAAAAATTGGACTTCATATTTGTGATTAGGGGGAAAATTGAGGGGTAAATGGGTCTAACCCTGATTTTAGAGCAACCGTATCAAAATTTAAAATTCTAAAAAATAGATTTCCAGAATTGATCCGCACCCCTAGTGCGACGCGGCCAGGGTGTGGATCAGTGTTATTTTTGGCTAGTTATTTCTTGTTCGGTCTAAGGCCTTTAGGTCTTGGGCCTAAGCATTCCCATGCGTAAAAACACCTATCTTTAGTCATATT
Organism: Solanum clarkiae; assembly: GCA_011800125.2. Lineage (NCBI taxonomy): Eukaryota > Viridiplantae > Streptophyta > Magnoliopsida > Solanales > Solanaceae > Solanum > Solanum clarkiae. The sequence goes on along the minus strand of JAABOM020058123.1, from coordinate 12,002 downwards.
CACCTTCATATCATATAAGACATTCCCCAAAACCTTCTCAAACACTTTAGACAAATATTTCACTCAAAATGAAGGGTTCCAAACTCATTCCAGATCTTAAGGACTTTAATCAAGCTTCAAGTTCTCATCTCAATCTTCATCAAGGAATTCTCAAAAATTGAGGTATGTAGGTTTCAACCATTGGGTCTTTTTACCCATGGTGCCCAAGCTTCCTTGTTACACAAATTTCATGTTTCTAAGTTGATTTACTTATGGGTCTTACTTCTATGAATTCGACTATGAACTATGTTGGGGTTTCATAAAAGTGTGACTATTTAAGCATGGTTTGAGCCATGAATCTAGTATCTATTTTGAGATTTGATGAAGGGTTTCAATGTATATGGTATGAGAGTATTACCAAGTATTGGTGGGTTGATTTACTTCAAGTTTTCTTGCATGATTTCACTCTTAAATTGCATGGTTTTACACTAGCATTTCACACCTACCGAGTATTTGATAAAATATTTTGTTTAGGGTTCTTAAGCTATTGATAATCCATTGCATGCACTTTGACTTGAAAGACATTATGATGATGAAAAGAAGGTGTATATATGTTGATTTCATGAAAAGTATCTATAGTGTTTCAAGTTGACCATACCATAGATGAGGGATATGTACCTCATCCACCTTATTGGATGGTGGCATTCTCGCACTACCATAGATGAGGGGTACGTACCTTATCCACTTCGTCGGGTGGTGGAAATCCCATACTACCATAGATGAGGGGTATGTACCTCATCCACCTTCCAAGCGGGTAGCATGCCTTGGATTCGAAGCTCTAAGTTGCTTAGTCTATGATAATAGTCTCTTTCTTCACATGTAATAGGTTTTATATAAACATGTTTTACTTCAGCCATCATTCATACATGTCATATTGTTATTGTGCTATCCATTACTTATGATATTGCATTTTGTCTGTGTCACCTACCTCATGTTGTATTGCATCCTATGTACATAGTACATTCAAACGTACTTATGTATACTCAATGCCTACAGGATGTTATCATGTAGGAACCGGAGTCCCACTTGATCATCATCCTCCTCCACGTGGCTAATACGCTTTCTCTCAAAGAAAGTTGGTAAGTCCTCAAATCCGAGGAGATACCTCTCTTGATTTATGTTATGTATTGACTCTTCTTATGTTAGAAACTTATGGTTATGAGGGTGAGCCCGGAGATTGTCTTGGCCCCCGCTCCTATCTATATATTAGAGGTGTTGGTGGAACGTTATGATATGTTAATGCTATACTAGTGGCTTGTTATATTTCTATGGTATCAAAGATGTCCCTTAGCATCATATTTCCTCTTTTTCTATCTATTGTTGTTGTTTCATTGCTTTCGCGACCAAGGATATATAGCGATATGCTAAGAGGCTTGCTTGGGTCCCTTTGGGTTCCCCATTTGTCGTGTCACGTCTAGGCCCTAGTATTGGGTCATGACATTAGGATTGCTTTGAGTAGAAGTAATTGTGTTAGACCTGAGTTGATTAACTTATCCATGTTAATATGGTAGGATACTCATGCTATCATGTTATTTGTCTAATCAATTGGTTGTTAATGGGTTATGAAGGTGTATTGATTTGCAAGTTCATTGTAGCAAGGTTATGTATGGGCTATGGTGATATGGTTGGAATCCTAGATTGATAACTTCATAAATGCACTTATTGAAGTATTTCCTAAATTAATTATAAGTATGTGATTGAATAATCTTATTTTGTGTGATTTAGGGGTGGTTATATGAGTACATGTATGAATAAGTTAGGGAAGATTTACTTGATTAAGTATAGATTGCTATATCCTTGTACTAGGGTAGATCTTTGTGGTGATATTATATTGAAGGTTCAAGTTGACTTGTGCTTAGCATAGGAATGTTATGATCTTGCTTCGATACTGTTATGATTAAATTTAGATTGTTGTAAGGTCCGGTGATGAGTTGAAATAATTCAGGTACCTATTACTTCTTGTTACGAGAGTCTTCTACGACTCATAGATACAACTATGAGTCATAATTGCCTCTCATAGGAAGTAACAGTGACTTGTAATTCCTAAGTACTCATCATACGAGACCCACCTACGAGTCTTGGAGCCCTCTACGAACTGTAGTTGGGTCTCGTGGACTTATGCCTATTTTAAGTTTGGTTCCTAGAACTCCATATGAGACCAGTCTATGACCCATAGTCATGGCTATAAGTTGTAAATGCATCTCGTATATAGATCAAGTGTCTAATATTGTCATGCACCCTGGTTTATGAGACCACAGTATGACTCATAGTCCGAACTACGAGTCATATCTGGCTCTTGTAGTAGCTGACTGCAACTAATTCAAGTCACTTTTTCTTGTGTTTTTCTTTTGCTCTTGCCTTTCTTTTGTTACTTGTTTGGAGCTGATTATGGTCTGTTTGTGATTATTTTCAGATATCACAACCCTTAAGAGTAAATGTGCAGCAATTAAAGCTCTTAAAAGGAGACTTGTTGACAAGCCTTCGGACACTAAAACACTCAGACAACAATTAGGCCTGGCAAAGTGGGTCAAATGAGGTCTATAATGTTGGTCTTGACCTAGAAGCACAGGTGCCTCAAACTAAGGTTGTTGCAGGAGCTGCTCAGATCCAGGTCCAAGATGATAGTCCATTCCAGTCTAAGGAGGAGGGAAATGGTGATGAGTCTGATCAGAGTATGCCACAGATGACTCCTTCACATACAGAGTCTAGTTCCAAAGAGGCCTCTCAGGTCAGAGAAGATGGACAGTCCTCAGTTGCCCTATTTACTTCTTCAACATCGAATCCTGTAACTCATCGATGGGGTGTCGGGGGCAAGAAAACTATATTTGATGAGGGCTTATAGCCAAACAAGCAAGGGAAGACCGTATGGTCAATTTATTAGGAGCCTTGATTGATTGACACTGGATTGAGCCATGTCCCAGGATTTGAGGACGCTATGACAGGACATGAGCTCAGGTGGTTGACTGTTAAGCTTGATCGTTATTCTCCAGCCATGGTGCAGGAATTTTATGCAGCCTATGCAGCTACCATACTTCAGGAAATTCCCAAAGGAAAGAAACCTCTCGACCAGTATAGGTTGAGAGAGGTGTTAGTGAGAGGACAGCAGGTCGACATATCGGAGGAGATGATCCGCCGTGTACTATTTGGTCCTACGTACCGAGCACCAAGTTATACAACTGATTTTGATCATAGATTGAGATAGATCAAGACAGCTATGATTGCTAAGAATACGGTAAAGAGGACAGAGCTACTGAGATGGGTTGTCAGACTTATTGTCGAGCGTGGTCCTGGCTGGGTCACTTCACATTTAGAGCCGGTTGTGAAGGCTTCCCTCTCCTTCCCCACCAAATTTTGGTGGGCCATTGTCATATCTCGCATCTGACCGACTTTCACAGATAATGTGCTTACATCGGAGCGAGCGATTTTTGTAGCTAGCATCCTATCTAGCTATGACATTGATTGGACGCGACTTATAGTTGAGCAAATTCATGATTCGGTGCTCAGGAGGACCACATGCATACCATTTTTTATTATGATCTATAGACTCTGCCTAGCAGCAAAGGTGGAGATATCACTTCAGATAGATCCTTTAGTTACAGCCCTCCACACTATAGATCCCAGCCTGATAAAGGCTGATAAGAACCCGATGGTACTTCATAGGGCACAACCTCCTCCATGCCAGAGCCACAGGTTGAGGGTTCGATGACTGCTGCCACTACTACTCCAGCAGCTACTACTGATGAGGGACCACAGCAGCCTGAGGCAGTCGACGTTGAGAGAGGTCCCATTTCAGCTACGTCTGCACTTGAGGCTGCTACATCACAGGTTGCCACACCGGGCATGATTCACATGTCCGCGATTTCTTTTCAGGCCATGGTGCAGAGGTCGTCACATGTTGAGGCTCAGTTGTCTCGAATTATGTAGCAGATTAGGTCATGGGTCCAGTAGACAATTGAGGAATCAGAGGCTCGAGGCAAGGAATTCACCACTTACAGTTGACCAGCGTATTGCTACGATGGATGCCCATGTTGACGCCTTTGAGGATCAGGTACAGAAGAGACTAGCCAAGGCCTAGCTATCAAACTTGTCAGCCTTTCATGTGGTTTTAAAGCTGACTTGACTTCCTCATTAGCGACTCCAGTTACAGTTCCCGAGTCTACACCATTGGAGGAGCCACTATTTGATCTTTTATTTCGGAGGATCACCCACAGCATGCTCACAAAAAGAGACCCATTGTTGAGGATGATGATACAATGAAGCGGCAGGTGCGTTAGAAGACCTCCGAGATCGATGAGGAAGCAGCAAAGCATGAGCTAGGGCAAGTCTTGAGGGAATCGAGAGAAGAAAAAGAACAGAGACAAGCCCAGAAGAAGGATAGACTGTTGGGGATTAGCTCATCCATTACAGTTGCAGTGCAGACTACCCTGCATGAGGGAGATACTGAGAGGCAGCTAGAGACTGGTGCTTAGGAACCAAGATGTGTTTGTTTTTTTGACCCCTTGTATTTATATTGATTTTATATTGTATATTGAGGACAACATACATTTCTTTACATGGGGGGTGCGTAGCTATGGACTAAGGTGAAGTTTGAGTAGCTTTTAGTCTATACCTACCCCAAATTTTGATCCCGAGGTTTTCTTGCTTGTGTTCTTTTTCCTTCTGGATATTTAATTTTTATTGAACCAACATATATAGGATGTCTTAGATTATATTTTTAGTATATAGTATGTGAGCTTATGGCATCTATCTTGTTTTGGATGTTCTATGAAATGTCTTGAAAATTGCTACATACCAAAATTTTTGAGTAGTTGTTATAATGCAACCTTGCATGTTTGAATGATTTGGCAATAATAGTTCTGATTAAGTAAGGGCAATTTGAGACATAAAGCATGATCTGTGAGTTTTTGTTGGCTATGTATGCAATGTCATATGTGTGCGAGCAGATTTTGTTATGTTCTTGCATTATGTGCTAATTTAGAACTTGCCCTGTTACTTTAAGTAGGATTGGAGATTATATGTACTAGGAGGGGATCTTAGGCCCTTATTCTTTGAATTATTCCATTTTGACTTCAAATGACCAACCAAATAAGAAATTCATCCCTTGTTCCAAATATTTGAGCCTTACGTATACTGCTTCTTTCTTAACACCTGATTAGCCTAGCATTGTTTAGTGAAATATCTTGAGAGTGGCCCTAGTCTATCCTTGAACATGGTGAACCTTGATTGAGGCAGAAAGCCTAACTTGAGGGTGACTACCAAAAGTGACCCTGGTTTAGGGAATAGACATTGTGCACTTCGATATAGGCTAAAAGTCTAAGTTGAGGGTGGCTAGTATAAGGGTAAAATAGCAAAAATGAGGTGGTGAGTTGGAAATAAAAAGAAAAAGAGGAGAATCATGTACCGGGTAAAAGAAGAGAATCATGTACTGAGATGAAAAAGCAAAATAATGTGTGAAAATGAGGCAAAAGCTGAAAATGTGAAGAAATACTTGGAAAAGCTTGAATATGAAGAATAAATGTAGAATAAGGTGGAAATAATTGAGTGTCAAGGTGAAAGTGTCAAAAAGTGTGGTTCAAGGTTGGCTTTTAGTCACTAATTGTCCTAAAATGTCATACCAAAGCCCTATGAACCTACGTTATAAGCTTATATAAAGTCTTGAAGTGATCTTAGCCTAATTAGTCAAAAGTCTAGGTCATAAGTATATGGGCAAGTCTATGGTATTGGTCATCACGCATGAATATCATTTGTGAGAGTGAGTATACTTGCACAGTCCCATGGTTAAATTTTGAAATCTTCATTGAGTGCTAAAAAGGGACTTCTTTCTTGTGAGGACATTTGTATTGCATTGTCAATATTTTACTTGTCAGTGATTGTGGATTGTTGATACCCCCTTACTTGTCATATGTATCAATATGTTGTGGTTTGCTTATAAGCCACATCATCCTATTTTGAAAAGGCTGATATAGGTACCTGAGTTGGATTTGAGTGTGGTATATGCCATTCTATATGTTACTTTATGATCTGTTTAGATTGAGTCATTGCTTGAAGACAAGCAACAATTCTAAGTTGAGGGTATTGATATGCTACCAAAATACAATACATTTGATGCCTAAACCTAAGATTTTGTATGTTCTCAATACGACTTTTATGATTTTTATGTGTTTTTGTGTTTGTTTTTGTAGGAAATACAGGTTGGCTCAATTTTGGGAAAAGTTGCAGACTTTTGCTGATTTTAGGACCTACGGGACCCTCTACGAGTCGTAGTCCAATTTACGATTCGTAGAGATGATCTCATATGTACTTCCAGTGTTTAAAACCAAAGCCTAAAAATATGAAGTTCAGAAATATGAACCCCAAGTACGAGTCATAGTCCCTTTTACGATCGTAAAGGGTGGCCTCATAGCAAGGTACAGTGTTGATCAAGATTGGACCAAGAAATATAAGTGTGGACTATGAGAAGTCACTACGAGTCATAAACTAGATTAAGACCTGTAGGAGTTCATCGTAGCAGTGAAGTGCGAAATGTGAAATATTGACCATGAAAGTCCGATTAGGGCTCATAGGGCACCCTACGAGTCGTAACTGCGAGCTGTAGTAGACGCCGATTGAATTTTTTTATTTAATTTAAGAACTTGTTTGTAAATAATATAAATAGTATATTTTTAGGTTTTAAGAGCAGTTTTTCAGTTTTTGGGAGATTATTGAATAGGAGAGAGTTAGAGAGCACAAATATTCTAGAGTAGATTTTTAGGGTTTTCTTTGGAGAATCAAATTTGGAGATTGGATTCACTTGTGGATTAACTACAATATTCAAGCTTGTGATTCTAAATACAAAGGTGGTTTTATTGTTCTTCATTCTTCTTGGGTAAGCTATCAACTATGTTTTCTTTATTCATTGTTTTTTTGCTTGCCCAAGACTTGAGTAGATAAACCCACAACTTGGGGTTGTGGAAGGACAATAGGTAATGGTTAGTTTGGCATACTATGGTAGCTGGCTAAGTGCCATAGTGAAATTTGACCTTCACCTTCAGAAGAGGGCTGGAAGAACCTAAATAACCATCCTTCATGTAATGTCCTAATTGAGTTTGTGTTATCTAGGTAGAATAAATTAGTGAATCATGGGGAACACAATTACCCAAGTTTCTCTCCAATTTGATTATCTCTCTGTTTTATTAGTTTAGTTTAAATTTCTACAAATCATTACAACCCCCCCCCTTCCTTGCAAATTAAGTTTCTTGATATTTGAATTAATTGTTGGTGACCAAGTTTCTAAAGCACCATATTCCCTGTGAGATTCCACCCTAACCTTGGTTAGGTTTTTACTATTGACAATCGCTTCGACCTTGAAATAGAGGTGTATCTTGAGCGTTCACCAGTTACACACTAAAAAAGGTTATGATTACATAGCTATATCGAGTTAGGAACCCATGAGGAACACAATACCCTAGTTACTTCTCTCACAAATTTCACAAAATTTTACTTGACGGTTCGATTCTAGTTTAGATCGTTTCTCGCATTTTACAAATCCCCCTTTCAGAAAATGAGTTAGTTAATTCAATCTAATTGCTTATAATTGTTCCAAGTCTAGATCTTATTCCCTATGGGATCGATCCTAACCATCATTAGGTTCTATGTTTTGACAACGGCTTCTTATACCTTAAATTGGTGGTGTAGTTTGCGCATGATCAAGTGGCCAACCCAAAGAGTGGTGATAGCACTGTTTGTATATCATGACACACAGTGATAACGTGGTAGAAGGTATTCAACCCACACATGTGGTTGAAGAAGGTGAGAAAGAATTAGAAGAAGAAGGCACTATGAGTGCTAATGATGATGACAACTTGGTGGTAAATGAAAGTGACAAAAATTTTGGCAATCCCAAGAATAGCGAAAAAGAGAAAGTTGGAGGTGATGTGGTCAATGCTAAAAGAGCATCCCCCAAGAATTCAAATTAAGCTATGAAGTTGAAAGATCCTTAGGTTAAGATTGATCCTCCATTCCTTTAAAGATTGAAGAAGAAAGATGAGGATACAAACTTTCACAAATTTCTTTCTATATTCAATTCTCTATCCATAAATATCCCATTAATTGAGGCAATAACTAAACGCCAGGGTACTCTAAATTCATGAAAGAGTTGGTGACCAAGAAACAGACACTAGATTGTGAGACGATTAAGGTGTCTCATAATTATAGTGCTACCTTGACAAAGAACTTGGTTGCTAAGAAAGAGGACCCTGGAGCATTCACAACTTCTTGCACCATTGGAGCTTGAAAATTTAACAAGGCGATATGTGATTTAGGCACAGTATAAATCTCATTCCCTTAGCCATATTTGAAGAGTTGTGCTTGGACACACCTACACCAATGATAATGTGGTTGCTTATGGCTGACTGGTCCATCAAAAGACAGGTTGGAATTCTATAAGATGTTTTGGTGAAGGTAGACAAGTTCATACTACCAACCGATTGTGTGATCTTGGATTGGGAGGTAGATTTGGGTGTAACCATTATCTTAGTTAGACCATTCTTAGCTACCGAAAGGGCTCTGGTGGATGTTGAGAGAGGGGACTTGAGGTTCAGAGTGAATAAGGATAAGGTCGTGTATAATATTTAAGAAACTTTAAAGCCAGCAAAAGACCTCTAAGTGGTATCGATGATAAATTGATCGTGGGTGACTTGAGGATAGGATGAACTACATCATGCCACAATGTTAACTATGACACTGCTTGGGAGGCAAATCAAGGTAAGTAGGTAAGTTTTTCTTTTTGAATAACGAGTGTTGTTTTGTGTAGGTACATGAAAGGGAGAAATTGATGTGGAATGATGAAAGGGTGACCTGATGACTCAATTCAACAAATCACCAAGTTAAGATAGTGATCACTAATTTGACCGCCTTTTAAGTCATCTGATGACACTTGAGGTGCTATCAAATTAGGTGATCTAAGTTGCAAGTTGGCGAATTGCCAAACCAATTGAGCGACGGCCAGTTTCACCTCCTTTTGCGACTGGAGTTAAGGTTTGATTTCTTTTTAAAAAGGCGGTCACCAACATAATCAGCGTACCACCGAAAGTGTTTGGTGGAGTGAGTCGACATCATCAATTCTCATGCCTGGCTGACCTATTAAAGGCTTTTCAAAGGCCTTGGCTTTCACTCTCCATATATCCTCCTTTTTCACTTCCTTTGCAAGCTAACTCCTCCTATAGTATATTCTCTTGCATTTTTCTTTAGATTGAACACTTTTCATCAAAAAGAATATCATTTGGGTAGCTTTCATCTCTAGTTCATCATCAAAGAGGTATGTTTTGGACCTTTGCTTTAGTATCTTTTTGAAGAATGGTATTGAAATGATGAAGGCACGAAAAGGGTTTTGTGAGCTTTTTAGTCATAGTTTGTGGTTGAAATCTTGTTAGAAATCATGTGGGTGATGTGTTTTCATGATTCTAGAACCCTATTCGTCATGTGTGCTTAGTTTATTTGGGTTTTGGATTCATTTGAAAATCATGAAATTGAATGTGCATGTGTTGTAGGCTAGGGATAGATTTGATAAATATGTTTCCTAAAGATTGAATGTTGTGGTGTATTGTATTAATTTTGGCCTTGATTTATTGATAGATAGCCTTAAGTTGAGATAATTTCTTGGTCATGATAATGCCTTGAATGAATATGAATCCTTGTGGGTAAAGTTTGAGTAATCCCTAAACTCTTTTGAGCAAAGTGACCTTATGATAGTTGGGTGACGTGATCCTTAAGGATAAGTCGTTGCTTGATTGAGGATATAGTGATTATGACCATGTAAAGGTACCAATAGATGAATGAGAAAGTGTTGATATTAATAATGGTTAGTGTGTGATTTTCCCATCGCTCTTCTGCAAATTGATCAAAATTTTGAATGCATGGGAGTTAGACTTGCCAGTCAATTTTAGCGATATTTTGACAGCTGAAGTGGACTTAGCGATGCACTGAAGTGTCAGACACACCCTTTATCTACTGATTGTAGATGTTGAATTCTGCAACTTTCAGTGATGGTATTTTCCATAGCCGAATCAATTCGTTGGATTACCAAATTTGCACTACCATCACCAAAAGTAGCAGCAACTGAAAGTTTGAAAACTGTGTAAAAAGGTGATGGTCTATTTGACCGTCGAATCAGTTTTGTGGGTCACCGATCATGATTGGTGGCCAACATACCTATTCACCCAAAATGAATCTCTTGTGCATAATTTTGAACCTAATTGTTTCATAATTGACGCGCTCATAGTATTTTGGGATTGATTTGCAGAAATGGGAAAGCAAAAAGAACCTATCACTCAAGGTGGATCCCCGATAGCTCCCAAATCACTATAGCCCCCGACCAGGCAAAGCAAAGATATCAGAGACCTCGCAAGGAGGTGTAAGGTAAGGACAAAAGGAAGTTGACTAAATACTAGAAGTCTGATAGTGATGAGGAAGGTTTTGTATATATGGTCTGAACCAATTCAGAGGAGAGGAAGAGGGATCCAAAACCCCTACATGTAGGCCTATTTCGGAGCCAAGTTCCAAAAATTATTGAAGTGAGGCCAAATCCATGGCCCTTCATGATCCTCTTGTAACACCCCACACCTTACAATATTAGTACTATGCAAATGAAACATGATATGGTTTGCTCAAATTAGCGCCCATTTTGAAAAGTGCTCGAATCTCATGTTATAGGGGGATATGTGCGTCTACCGCTTAAGAGGGTTGAGTGTATACATATTTTGTGTCAAATTGAGGAGATCACAACCTTAAATGAAGTAATATCATTGAGGTACTTATAGAACTTAGGCAGCTAGCAGGTGAGTCACCTATTTGCTTCGCTTAAGTTGCTAGCTAAATGGAGACGAGGCCTGACGTCGGATTTATCCAAGTCTGATTATGAATAAAGTCCGTGTTAAGGGTGTAACTTTAGACCAAGTTTTAGCATCATAAATGGACTTTATTTTTATCCTAAGAAGAATATAAAAAGAGCCCAAGTACATCACAACACACTTAACCATTTGGGCCCAAAAGAAGTGAAGAGAAGTTTGGAAAATGGGCAGCCAAAGCCCATCAACTTTGAGATCCATTTAGGCCTAAGTGTGAGGGTCAAGCTGCTACCTCACCAGCTTAATAATATGTGATATTAGGTGTTCAAAAGGTAAAAAGAAATTCTGCCAAATTAGGCCTTTAAAAAGGGGTTACAAGCAGCAAATTTCATTCACTCTTAGACTTGGAACATTTCAGTTTTCACAATTTTCTCTCTTCACTTTCTTCACCTAGCAAAGCAGCCAAAAGGGAACTTATAGGGTTCTTGGAGAAGCCCTACACCTTTAAGGTAGTATTAAGTAAGTTTACATATGTATTTAGTATGGTTTTCTTATAAAAACAAGAAGTATATGCTAGTATGTTTGTGCTGAAAATTTTGGACAGCATGTGTTTAGAAAGTTGCTGCACTCTTGCCTTTTATTTTAGTAAATTCTCTATGGTTTGTGGGTTGTATTATGAAGAGAAATTGATGTAATTAACATGGATTGAGTTATAGATATTACCCTAAGGTTGCTGCCCTGATTTTGGTTTCATTTAACAAACGCGTTTTATTGTGCTTTCTTAAATGTAATGTTGATTAGAACTTGTGGGCTGTTGGATTGAAGGCTATTGGCTCACGTCCTTAATAATTTATTGGGTGTTGTTCTAAGACTATTTTAGGACTATTTGTATGTATAAATATTGTTGGAACAGTTTGGTTAGAGTTGGAACATGTTTGGAATTGTCGACGTCGAAATGTAGCGAAGGGAGGTAACGTTATGCTGTCCATTTGTAGGTTGTATAGGATTGTTATGTGTTGTACTTTGTGGGCTGTTGTAATACATGATGTGTACATGTGAATGTGTATTAGAAAATACGATTAGGGGCGGAAAGGTTGAAAGAATATGCTCGGGTTTATAAATACCCGCTTGCTGCCCGTA
>JAABOM020058122.1:0-14315 GCA_011800125.2 Solanum clarkiae | reverse complement strand
TGAGCCAATTTTGGGATCCTTGTGGTTTAAGATTAGTCCAAGTGCCCTATCGGCACTAGTCATGGCCCGGGGTTCGGATCGTGACAATAAGTTGCATCATTCACCAACTAGCCATACTCTGTCGTCTGCCCATTTATTGACTCTTGTCTTAAATTCTCTACCAATAGAATCGCGAACAGTGATTCTTGGAAGGAATTGAAGTTTGTAATCTCTCACCATATCCCTTGGAATGTACTACATATGAACAAAGACTTTGTTAAATGAGATTTATAAAATTGAACTATAATATCATTCACTAAAATACATAGTAATAAAATTTTAGTTACCAGTTGACTTCTCCTTTTTGCATGAATTTTTGCTACAAAGTAAGGATTTTTCGGCTGAGTTGCGCATCCACTTCTAAATATGTCTGTATCATAATGTTCACAGTCATCCCTCATATTACAAGCAGTGTCAATTTGACATCCAGCTGAATCGAAAAATTTAACTTGGAAGGTTCACCAATTGAAATCTCATGGAAACTCACAAATACTCTATTATTTACATTTTACATGGTGCTAATTTATTGAAGATGAACTTTAACGGAGGAAAAATATTTGATGACAAATATAAAAATGTTATAATATTTAAAATTATTCTTTTTTCACTATTCAAGGCACATATAAAATGTGCTCTTAGGCTCGTTTATCGATGAGGCAAACAACAGAATCTTTGAAAAAATTGCTTATTGTCTTAAATATTTTATTATATTTTTAAGACTATAAGATTATGTTAAAAGATACGAAGACAACATATTTACAGCTATATACTAAAAAAAAAAGATTTGAATTGCATGTGAAATAATACGGAAGAGTAGATATAAAGATCTTTAATAATCGTTTTTACCTTTTGAACTTTGTAACTTTTTCTTATGTATGCCAGCCATTTCATTCTCTTCTTCATCATGTATCTCCTCTATTTCTTCCTCCTCCCTCTCTCTTTCCTCTTCAACGTATCTGCATTTTGAAGATAGTTACTTTTCATGGGTCTCTTCTTCTATTTCCATGTATCTTCTTCCTCTATTTCTGGCCCAAGTTTTTTCTATTGTCTCTACATTCTTTTGATGTTCAACATTCATTTCTTTCTCTTTCTTTTTACCTCCAACTCCGTTCTTTACACAACCATTTATTTCCAGTAACATAAAGTCAAATATTTTTTTCATCATAATTAAACATTAAAATGTCTCCATACTCTAGAGTGTTATCCTCAATGAATTTCTCCCATCCGTACTAAAAAAAAATTCTTTCTTTTTCAATCACTCGAATAGGCCACATATTTCTAAACCGATCCCTCAAGAAAACTTTCTTAGGTAAATTTCATTTTTATAAATTGTATTACTTGTAGGAATTTTCTATGAAGGAAAAAGAATGTTATTTTTTTAAAAATTAAAACAACACTTATTTTTTTAAAAATCAAATTGACCATATCACAAAATCAACTATTATCAAAAGATTTTATTTTTCAAAAGAAAAAACTCACAGTTTAGGAATTAATTAGAATTCAAAATTTTAGGCATTCTAAAAAATCTATTGAAAAGTAACTTCTATATACAGTCATATATAATATGGTCATTGAAAATAACACATGTAATTTGTGAATCAGTAGACTGAAATAAATCTACATAATAATAGTATAGAGTTAGGAGATTTAGAATATATAAAATGCTAGTATAAAATTTACTTGCGTCATGCGAAAGCATCTCTCTTCTTTTAGCTTTCTCTCCCCTTATTCGCTATCCACATCCTCAAATTGCATTACTTAAAAAAAAATTGAGAGCAGTAATAGATCAAATATTTACAAATTCACATGATAAAATGTGAGGGAAAGCATAATCTCAAAATATTATATAAATATAACTGAATCTGTCTTTTGCACATCTAAATTTCACCAAGATTTTCCTTCCCATATCTGCTAACCACATCTCCAAAACAAAGAAAGAAATTAAATAAAAAAAATTTGAAAATGATATCCCATGAGGAGTAAGTTTACTTACCATTCGTTTTGCACTGGTTTTAGGGTTGAAAACTTTGAAGAAACCCTATTCCATGTTTACTATTGTTATCAAACTGTAAGAGAATAGAAGAATCACTGCACAACCATAACCCTGTAAGTTTATTCAATTTTGAAGGAGTATTATTACTTATAAGAGAGAGAGAGAGAGAGAGAGAGAGAGAGAGAGAGAGAGAGAGAGAGTGAGAAAAGAAAGTTACAAAAGTTCATATGATTTAGGTGAATCCATTTTTTCTCAGTTTTTTAGGCGTACACTTCCAAAAGTTCATGTGATTTAGGTGAACTCAATTTTGTTCAATTTTCTAAGCGTACACTTCCAAAAGTTCACGTGATTTAGGTGAACTCAATTTTACTCAGTTTTCTAGGCATAAACTTTGAAAAGTTCACATGACTTAGGTGAAAATTTTTCTCAGATTTTAGGCGTACACTTTTAAATGTTCACATAAATTAGGTGAACTCAGTTTTGCTCAGTTTTCTAGGCGTACACTTTGGAAAGTTCACATGATTTAGGTGAAATCAATTTTTCTCAGTTTTCTGGGCATACACTTTCAACACTTTTCTAATCCAATAATAAAATAAATTTTCCCTCTCACTTGTTGCATCTGTACCACCCCTTCAGCTCTTTTAACGTCTATTTGCTTTGGTTTTGGATATTTATTCTTTTAGTTATTTTTTTCTTTTTTAAAAAAAATAAACGAGTGTTAAAAGTAACAAATTTCACAAAATTTATTTGTATAAATATGAAACAAGTGGTATAAAAAATTAAATAAATTATCAATTTAATCCATTAATCAAAATTAGTTATCTAAAATTATTCATCAACTAAATAACTGAAATAACCGAATATTTTGAAATTTTTAATTTAAATTTATGAAAAGGATATTTTATGAAAGAAAGAGAGTTTGTTTTTAAAATGACCTAGTAGGTCATTACATTGTTCACCACTAAAATTCATTTTCGTCCTCGAACTTAAATATGTTTGGCATATGTCATGAGCCTAAAATGACTAATTTCTTTATTCTAACCACCAATTAATGAATTATATGTTACTATGCAATTGATGGTTTCTTCTATTCTCTTATTGTTTGACAACAAAAGTGAACATGGAAAAAGACTTCTCCAAAGTGTTCAATCCTAAACCTAGTCCAAAATGGATGGTAGTGGATACATGCTCCTCATGTATTTCATTTTTCAAAATTTTTATTCAATTTTTTTTTCTTATTTTGGAGATATGAGCAGCAGATGTCGAAAGGAAAGGACCTCGATGAAATTTAAATCTGCAAAAGATAGATTTAATTATATTACAACCCGAAATCGAGTGTGATGACACTTGTTTGTAACCCACTGATATTAACCACTAAATATCATTATTCACCAAAACTAAATAAATGTGAAAAGAATCACCTACTATTATCATATAAGACATCCCAAAAACTTTAAACAAAGGCTAAACATATGTTTAATTATATTCTACTAACATCATAATTTCTTATGTCATATTATTACATTAACTGCAATTATGCCTAGATTCAAAATTTACCAAAGAGATTTTATATAATAGATCCGAAAAAAATATTTTTTTTAGAGAAAAAGGATAATTGATACTTTCTTTTCTCATAAATACCCCTTATTTATGGGAAATTCTTATAAATATCATTCTTTCATATCTTTTGTTTGTCTAAAATTATTGATCTTAAGCCGTAATAGCCGAATTTACCCATATCAAGAGCCTCGCTAGAGGAAAAAATGATAGAGTTTAGGTGTTTTTAGTGTAGTTTTGTTGTTTCACGCTAATCCTTGTGTAAGAGTTCTTTCTGGTTGTGTTTTTTAAGTTTTTGAGCAGATATGCATGTCCAGGTTCGTAGCGAAAAAATAAGAAATGATGCAACTGCATCAAGGATCATAAAAGGTCAACTAGTCCTATAAATTGAGGAAGTCTGCGTCACGGACGAATATAACCTATATACAGAGGTTGATGGGTTTGAGAAGGAAGATAAAAGGTGCAAAATGTCACACCCCTAAACGAGGGCCTAGATGTGACACGGCAAATGGAAAGCCGAAGGAATCCCAAACAAGCCTATTAAGCATGCAAAGAACATCGTTGGTTTTGTGAAAGCATAAAAGAGCTATAAATATATAGCACATAATTTCTAAAGGAAACAGGACTTTGGAATCACGCTATGGGGATGTTGTAGGGAAGGGGATGAGCATAAACCACGTAGCAAAAAATTTCTAAGGGGTAGGTAAGTTTGACTCATGCTATAGGGAAATTGGAGACTTGGGACTTCCATCTCATCACCATCACCAAGCATTTAACATAAAAAAGGGAGTATAGGACTAATGGATATCTTTATAATAGAAAATCATAAGGAGTGGAGCTCAATCATCCATAACCACCACAATATCCAACAACACCTCTAATTACGAATAGGACGGGGGCCAAGATCTCTCGGGCTCACCCTTAAAAGATAGTATCCAAAAATAAATGAGTCTAAACAAGGCATGAAAGTAAGTGGAATCTCACCACCAGATATGGAGGACTCACCAAGTAATCTTCAACCGGAACATCTAGCCGCGTGGAGGAGGAGGATGGTAAAGAGCCTTGGTACCTACATGGTTAGAATATACAGATAAAAAGTATGTGTTAGTACTTGGAATATACTAATTATGCAGGGTGCAAATGCATCAAAGAACATAAATCGTAGGTGATCAAGATGTTTTATCATAAACAATGAATATAGGCTCAATATGTCATGAGAGACAATTTCCTAAAGGAACATGCATGAAAAATCATCAAATCACATGACATCATATACATAGTGGAAGGGACCATAATTGATATATAAGACCAAGCAAGATACTACTTAGAATACAGAATTCACTCCATATTAGACAAGGAGTAGTCTACTTTGCCAAGGTAGACCAAACACTATCCTTACCGCATGGCCTTTTTGGAAAGTGCTACCACTTTGTGACATTGACTTTTTTGGTGGGTTTTATATCTTATCCTTATTTAAGGCATAGCCTTTTTGGTAGGTTCAACAAATATCCATACCTTTTGACATTGCCTTTTCGGCAGGTACAAGCCCAAGTATGGAATTAATGTCATAAACCAATGCTGGCACATAGTTATGAGACCATAGGAGACTACCAAGGTCCTCTCGGTGCTAGGTCACAATCCTACGAAATACTTGAAACACAATCATAGATGTAACGTTTCATAGTCTCAAAATATCTTAGTATAATTCTTGGAGTAGCTTATTAATCATAGCTTGTAACATCAAAGTTAGCACTTGATAAAATATTTATCATTCATGTCATGTTCATGAGTTCATAGCATACTTGTTAGCCCCCTTGTTAGTCTCAAAATGCTTATCATACATATCTTGTCACAAAGCATTCATGACTTAAATACTTGGCATATATCTTAGATCAATTAACGGTGGGTACATCTTCGCAAACTTTAAAATCGTGCAATTTGTAAATAAATTCCATAAGAGGAGTATAATAAAATCCTTAAACATTATTCAAAATAACCCACTAATAGATCATGAGAATACTTGGTTAGGGAACCATAAAACCCTCACATAAGGATCATGAATTTCACATGATATTGTATGACGCGATAAATACCAGGATAACCATCATAAAATACTTCACTTTATCATCATAAGAATGAGTTCATAAAATCATCATGTATTACCATAACTTGAAAAGAATCACAAGGAAGTAGAGGAATGGTTGAGCTTGTGGAGGAAAGGTCTCCACAATCAAAACCCATATACCTCATGAACTTAATGAAGAGAAAATATGATTTGGAAGTGAAGGAACCAAAACCCTAGATTGCACTCTCCTTGAGAACCTTAAGGAACTTGGGAGGGGTTTGGGACTTGGAGAGTTTTGGAATGAAGTGGGAAATGATAGGAATTAGGGTTAAAAGGGCTGATAAGGGTCCCTTGGAGGCCAAAACAACATAGCTTAAGCATAAACTGCTAAAAGATGTCAAAATTGCCCCTTTTTAAAAATATTACCGGACAAGTCTACGAGACGCCGTTTATGGGCCATAGGTGGGGGTTTCATCTGATAGCTTTTTCGACTTCCAAAGACCCCTTCTCTAATTTACATTCCACGACACCATCTACGACTCACAGAAGATTTTATCAGTCATCTGATAAGTCCTATATTGAACTTCTGAAAGATCCCACTTTTCACCAAGTCTCCCAGGTTCCTTGAACCTCTATACGGGTCGCACCACCTTTCACGGCTCATAAAGACCTCTCGTGGAAGCTAACAGTCAAATTTTTCCAAAGCTTATTTTCTTGCATATTTCATACTCCTCACAGGTGGGGTCTTATAATATCTCCCCCTTGAGAACATTCACCCCCGAATGTGCGAAGCAAGCTCTAAGAAAGGGATTCATGCATCATGTGCAAAAAATACAACACATGAACCATTAAAATCTTTAAACCATGCTTCAAATAATACTTATAGCAACCTCAAAAATCACAGAAACATGCATAATTATCATGAGAATTGCAAGCAAGGAAGGGAGGCTCTAAAATAAAAAAGATTGTAGTACCTCATGCTTGATTTGAATGGAAGAGATAGGGATATCGGTTCTTCATATCAGCTTCAGCTTCCCAAGTGGCACTTTATACATGTTGGTTCCTTCAAAGGACTTTGACGAAGGGTACCTCCTTGTTTCTCAACCTTTTGACTTGCCTATCAATATTTTCACCAGGACTTCCTCATAAGTCAAGTTCTCTTTAACATTCACCATTTCTATGGGCACAATAGAACTAGGGTCTCTAATATACTTTCTCAAAATGGAGACATTAAAAAATGGATGAACCATACTTATTTCCAAGGGAAACTCTAATTTATATGCAACCTTACCAACACATCTCAAGATCCAGTAAGGCCCTATGTACCAAGGGCTTAACTTTCTTTTTTACCCAAGTGAACAACGCCTTTCATTAGTGAAACATTTGAGTACCCTTTTTTGCCAAAGCGAACCACGCCTTTCATTGGCAGAAACCCTCAAGTACATGCAATCATCAACTTCAAGCTCAAGGTCTCTTCTTCTAGTGTCAGCATAGGACTTTTGCCGACTTTAAGGTGCCTTCATACTCTCTATTATTACTCTCACCTTCTTCAATCCTCCATAACTAGATACGGACCCAACATGGCCCTTTCCCCCACTTCAAACCAACCAAGTGGGGATCTACAACGCCTCCCATAAAGGCCTTCAAAAGGAGTCATCCCAATACTGGAGTGATAGCTATTGTTGTAGGAAAACTCAATGAGCGGGAGATGCTCATCCCAACTACCCTTAAATTCTAAGATGCAAGCCCTAAGCCAATCCTCAAGAGTTTGGATAGTCCTCTCGGCTTGGCCATCCACTTGCAGGTGAAAAGTTGTGCTAAGCTTGACTTTAGTGCCAAGGCCCCTTTGAAAGATCTCTAAAAGTGCGATATGAACTGAGCACCGCGGTCCAAAATGATGGACAATGGAACCCCTTGCAATCTCACCAACTCATGAATATATAACTTGGCATAATCTTCGGCACTATAGGCTGCCTTAACCGGTAGGAAGTGGGCCGAGTTCGTCATTCTATCAACAATAACCCTCATGGAATCAAAATGTCTTCTAGTCTTTGGCAACCCAACTACAAAATCCATATTGATCTCTTCCCACTTACAAGTTGAAAATTCTATGTCTTGGTCCAAACCACCCGGCTTTTGGTGCTCGGCCTTGACTTATTGGCAAGTATGGCAACCGGCTACAAATTTGGCAATGTCTTTCTTGATACCCCGTCAATACATTTCTCTCAAATCTTTATACATGTTGGTAGAGCCAGGGCGAATAGAATAGGAGGAATTATAGGCTTCTTTCAAAATTAACTCTCTCAAGTCATCGACATTAGGCACATATAACCTACCTTGGTACCAAAGAACACCATCTCATCCTTTGGACAAAACCTCTACCTTGACACCTTTTACCAATGACTTTAACTCCATCAAAGTTAGATCAAGGTCTTGTTTCGATTTAACTTCTGCAATCTATTCTCGGCCTCTTTCAATCTAACCCCCAACCTAGCCAACCGATGGACCTCTCAATTCCTTCTTTCTACCCTTAAGGTGCGTCACACTATCTATTAATACCTAACTTAGGGCATCGGCCACAACATTAGACTTACCTGGATGGTAATGCACACTTATATCATAATCCTTTAGGAACTCTAGCCGTCTTTTGTGCCTCAGATTTAAGTCTCTTTGGGGGAACACATAATGGAGACTCTTATGGTTGGTGAACATATCAACATGAATCCCATACGAATAATGATTATATATCTTCAAAGAAAATACCATGACCTCTAGTTCAAGATCATAGGTGGCATAATTACGCACACGCACCTTTAGTTGCCTAGAAACATAGGCGATAACCTTGTCATTTTGTATCAGCACATACCCCAATCTGACTCTTGAAGTATCACAGTACATCACGAATCCCTCTAGCCCTTTTGGTAGAGAAAAAATAGGAGAAGACATAAGCTTGTCCTTCAAGGTTTGGAAACTTCTTTATGTTCATCAATCCATACAAATTTTGCCTTCTTTTAGGTCAATTTTGTCAAAGGAGAAGAAATCAAAGAGAATCCATTCACGAACCTTCGGTAGTACCCCCAAACCCAAGAAGCTCCTGATGTCCACCGGAGTCAAGGGCCTAGGCTAATTTCTTATTGCCTCCGTCTTTTTTGGATCCATCTTAATCCCATTATCCGACACCAAATGAACCAAGAATGCAACTTCCTTATACCATTCATATTTTTGAAAATTTAGCAAAGAGCATTTCTTCCCTGAGTGGGTTTAAAAATCCTATTCATGAGATCTATAAATATTTTTGGAGCATTAGTTAGGTTGAAAGACATCACCATGAACTCAAAATTTTCATATCTTGTCCGGAAAGCAATTTTGGGAATATTACACTCCCTTACCCTCAATTGATGATACCTAGACCGAAGGTCAATCTTTGAGAAGTGACTAGCCCCTTGCAATTGATCAAATAGATTATTGATAATTGGCAATGCATACTTATTCTGTATGGTGACCTTATTGAGTTATCGGTAGTCGATGCACATTCTAAGCGAACTATCCTTCTTTCTTAAAAATAATGTTGGTGCACACCAAGGTGACTTGCTTGGACTTATGAAGCCCTTTTCTGAAAAATCCTTTAATTTCTCCTTTAATTCCTTTAACTCTGTTGAGGCCATTCCATAGGAAGGGATGAAAATGGGATAATTATGGCGGAGGAGATATATACCAAAATTTATCTCCTTTTCTGGAGAGACATAGGGAGGTTCATGGGGGAAGACATCAAGAAACTCATTGACAACCGAGATCGATGCAATAGGAGAGACCCTAGACCCGACATCCCTAACCCGCATAAGATGATAGATGTAGCCTTTAGAAATCAACCTTTGATCCTTAAGATAAGAGATGAATCTATACTTGACCACCGAATTACGACCTTCCCATTCAAAAGCAGGTTCATTAGGGATTTGGAATTTAACCTTACGAGCCCTACAATTAATAGTAGCATGATTTGCATTTAATTAGTCCATCCCAAGAATGATGTCAAAATCTACCATATCGAGTTCAACAAAATCACGAGGAGAAACTTTATGAAATATAGATATGGGACAACTCCTATAGACCTTTTTAGCAAGAATGGACTTACCATCGGCGGTACACACCTCAAAGGGTTCACATAGCAATTCGGGACACACATGAAGCCGGTTAGCAATAAGTGGAGTAAAGAAAGAAAATCTGGGTACAATAAAGCATATACATAAAGATTGCAAATCTTTAACATACTAGTAACAACACCGGGTACCTCATCAACTCCTTGTGTCCCTTGAAGAGCATAGAACCGATTATGTCGATGAGCACCTCCTTGTTGACCACCTTGTGCCCTTTGATTACCATAAGCATCTTACCATTGAGAATGACCATCCCTACCTTTGTTTGGACACTCCGCAACTTTGTGACCCTTTTTTCCACAACCGAAGCAAGCACCTGTATCCCTCTAACATATGCCACTATGATTCCTTCCACATTTTGGGCACTTACAATGAGCCATTCCACCATTTCCACCTTAAGCCTTTGGGTTGGGGACCCTATCATTTACAAAGCTTTGGCCTTGGGCATTGGACGTCCCTTGGCCTTGGAATTTGTGGCCTTGTTGGAAATGACCACCCTTAGCACTTTGGAACCCACCATCAAGTCATGCCCTTTTAGACTCCCCCTAATTCTCTTTCTAAGTTTCACCCCCTTAATTTGTTCGATGTATGTCATGAGTCATAATATATCCATATCCCCAATGAGTATGTAGCATGGCACTCTTCATTAATCAAGTCGGGCACACCCGACACAAACTTATGCATCCTTGACCAAAGGTCGATAACCAAGTGAGCAGCAAATTTGGAGAGGTTGTTGAACTTAAGGGAGTACTCCCTCACGCTGATAAAAGCTTGCCTAAGATTTATTAACTTTATCAACCTTGCTCTCCTTAGCTCAATTGGGAAGAAGCGGTCAAGGAAAGCAAGTTTTAATTCCTCCCATAGAATAATCTCATCATCCGCCCTCACTATCTTCTATTGGTTATACCATATTTGAGCAAGGCTCATGAGTTGGTAGGCCACTAGTTCTGCTTTCTGCTCCGAACTTACCCCCATGATAGCCAAAACTTTATACACTTCATCGATGAATTCTTGAGGGTATTCCTCTACCTTTGAGCCATGAAATTCTGGGGACTCATCCTTGTAATATTCCTTACCCTTGAGGCCAGATTAAGGGCATAAGGAGCTTGAGCTCCTTGATTAGCCACTGTCCATACCAAAAGGGTGGCCACATTATGGTACTTGGCGTGGTGACTATTTCACCTTCTACTTGGGGAGCTTGTAAGGCCGGAGGGGTCGGTTCATACTAAGAGGTGGGAACTCTTTATGCCATTTATCTCAACAGCATAATCTAAAAGAGCAAAAAAAGGCTCTCGTTAGATATAAGAGACCTAATGTCGAATCTAAAGCAGGAAGTAGAGCATAAAGAAATGAACCATTTTCTAAAACGCCTCATAGCCTCTTATTCATAGTTATAGCACGCTTCACAACCTTGGATAAGACTCTACTCAACGAGGTACGTTGGATTTTTGAGACCACTCACAAACCTAGTGCTATGATACCGAGCTTTGTCATGCCTCAAGCCGAGGGCCTAGATGCGACACGACGAATAGTAACCCGAAGCGATCCCAAACAAGCCTCTTAACCATGCAAAGCACATCCTTGGTTTCATAGAAGCATAAAAGAGCAATAAACATATAGCACATAATTTCTAAGGGAAACAGGACCCTGACTCATGTTGTGGGGATGTTGTAGGGAAGGGGATGAGCATGAATCACATAGCAAACAATTTCTAAAGGACAGATAAGTATGACTCACACTATGGAGCAATTAGGGACATGAGACTTCCAGCTCATCACCATCACTAAGCGTTTAACAGAAAAAGGGGAGTATGGGACTAAGGGATGTCTTCATAATACAAAAGCATAAGGATTCAAGATCAATCATACATAACCACCATAATATCCAATAACACCACTAATTACGAATAGGATGGGGGACAAGACATCTCCCGAGATCACTCTTAAATGATAGTATCCAAAAATAAATGAGTCTAAACAAGGCATGAAAGTAAGTGGAATCTCGCCCCTGGATGTAGAGGACTCACCAAGCAATCTTCAACCAAAACATCTAGTCACGTGGAGGAGGAGGATGGTAAGAATCCCCAGTCCATATATTGTTAAATCATGTAGAGAAAAAGTTTATTTTAGTCCTTCGATTGTACTAAGTATGTGGGGTGCAAATGCATCAAAGAATATAAATCATAGGTAATCAAGATGTGTCATCATAAACAATGAATATAGGCTCAATATATCATGAGAGGCAATTGCCTAAAGGGACATGTATAAAAAGTCATTAAATCATATGACATCATATAAAAATTGGAAGGGACAATAACGGACATATAAGACTAAGCGAGCTACTACTTGGAATCCCGATGTTCACTTTACATCCGACAAGGAGCGGTCTACTTTGTCAAGGTACACCTAACACTATCCTTACAGCATGGCCTTTTTGGAAAGTGTAACCAGTTTATGGCATAGCCTTTTTGGTGGGTTTTACATCTTATTCTTACCTTTCGACATAGCCTTTTCGGTGGGTTCAACAAATATTCATACCTTATAGCATTGTTGTTTCAGTAGATACAAGTCCACATAGGGAATTAATGTCATAAACCTATGGTGGCACATAGTTATGGGACCATGGGAGACTACCAAGGTCCTCTCGGTGCTAGTTCGTAATTCCATGGAATACTTGAAAGATAATCATAGTTATAATGTGCGTAGTCTCAAAATATCTTAGTATCATTCTTGGAGTATCTCATTAATCATAACCTGTAACATCAAAGTTAGGGTCACATAATACTTGTTATTCATGTCATGCGCATGAAGTCATAGCATACTTGTCATCCCTCTTTTTAATGTCAACATGCTTACCATACATATTATTCCACAAAGTATTCATGACTAAAGAACTTTCCATGCATCTTAGATCAATTAATAGTGGGTACATGTACACAATCTTTAAAATCATGCAATTTGTAAATAAATGTCATGAGAGGAATATAATAATATCCTTAAACATTATTCAAAATAACACACCAATCAATCATGAGAATACTTGGTTAGGGAACCATCAATCCCTCACATAAAACTTATGGATTTCATATGATATTGCATGACATGATAACATACTAGGATAAAAATAATAAAATACTTTACTTTATCATCATAAGAATGAGTTTATAAAATCATCATGTATCACCATAACTTGAAAAGAATCACAACTAAGAAAGGTATGGTTGAACTTGTGGATAAAATGTCTCTACAATCAAAACCTATATACTTTGTTAACTTAATCAAGAGAAAACTCAATTTGGAAGTGAAGGAACCAAAACCCTAGCTTGCACTCTCCTTGAGGACTTTGGGGGACTTGAGTGGGGTTTAGGACTTAGAGAGTTTTGGAATGAAGTGGGAATGGGAGGAATTAGGGTTAAAAGGATTGATAAGGGTCCCTTAGAGCCTAAAATGATGTACCTTAAGCATAAATTACTAAGAAAAGACAAAACCGCCCCTTACTAAATATTGCCGGACAGGTTTACGAGACCCCATTTAAGGGCCATAAAACATTCTAGAGCCATAAATGGGGGTTTCATCTGATAGCTTTTCAGATTTTCAGAGATCGCTCCTCTAATTTATATTCCACGATAAAATCTATGATTCGTAAAAGATGAGTCATCTGATAAGTCATAGATTGAACTTTTGAAAGGATCTCAAGTTTCACCAGGTCTACCCAGGTTCCACGAACTTACATATGGGCAGTACTACTTTTCATGGCTCTTAAGGACCTCTCGTGGAAGCTAGCAGTCAGATTTTTTCAAAGATTATTTTCTTGCATCTTCCATACTCCTCATAGGTGGGGTCTTACATGAAACATGTATGGAGATAAGTTGATGTTGTGGACATTGGAGAAAAATAGTCAAAATTCGCCAGATGAGCAGGATTTACAAAATACATATCAGGAAGACAAGTTCGCATCCCGAGCATTGAAAACGCATGTGCGAAATTGGAAAATGGGGTTCTTTAGGTATAAATATAAATTTATCATTAGTTCAGTATCGTACATTGCTAGGAACGGGAGAAAGATGAAGAACTTCCATCTAGGATTATTTCTTTTATCTTTTTCTCTTTTAATCCACTCTTTAAATGTTTCTTGGACTATTTGTGTGTTTGAGACAAACAATGAGTAATAATTTCCTATATTCTTGAATTGTAGCAACAGACTACGTCCTAGACTTTGATTTTTATGATTTATGAATGGGTTTTCGCATAATTACCCTTATATTCCTTTAATCTATATTTTATAGTCTGGCCAACCGTGAAGTACATTTATTATCTATTCTGGATTCGAAAGATGTTAGGGTAGATAGAACATGGGGTATAAAGAGCTTGTTCATTCTAGAAGACGGGGACTGTCACGCCTCAAGTCCCGTTAGGGCGGACTGGCACCTGTTGCCGATAAGGCCCGGGAGAACCAACCTGTAACTATGCGCTTACTATATGTATTATGAGGGGTTTCTACCTTTAGC
>JAABOM020058121.1:0-14317 GCA_011800125.2 Solanum clarkiae | reverse complement strand
AATTTGAAATAAAAATGAATTCAGTCGGGACCCACATTTGTGGATTCTGAAGGGTGCTAATACCTTTCCTTTGGAATCACTTGAACCCCTTACCTGGAATTTTTGGTTCGCAGACTATTTCTGTAGATAAATAATTGGTTTCCTAATTATCCTTAAAATTAGGTGGCGACTTCCCAAAATCAAAATTATTTTTGTCCAAAATTAAATTATTTTTTCCATTATTAAAATCCCCTTTATTTTATTAATTTTCATCGAGTTGCCGCGACGTTGCGCTTTCGGGATGTCAACAGTCGTCCTTTCGATTCCCTTTCCATTCCTTTTTGTCGTATCTAGTTTATTCTGCTTATGAGTTTTTGAGACGAGGGTTTCCAGAAAACAAGCTCTTTACTTCTATGAGATAGTGGTAAGATCTGCGTACATTCTACCTTCTCCAGACATCACTTGTGGGATTTCATTGGATATGTTGTTGTTGTTGTTTTATATTGTGTAAATATGAACCCACAAATAAATAAATTTAAAAATTTAATATGATAAAAATATGTTTTATATTATGTAAATATGATCTCAAAAATGGAAAAAAATTATAAGTTAATTTATTTAAATAAATTTACTAGATTTACTACTACAAAACTACAAATATAAAATACAAAATCAAGAAAATTAAAAAAAATAATTAAAAGAATTTGAGGAGATTGACGGATAGTTCAGTCATTTAAGGTGCATATCCAAGGATTATTAAACTGTGGATTAACTATCCCTTCATTTTCTAAAAATAAAATAAGACCTTACCTGAAGTATAACTAATCAATGAATTAAATTAAATAAAGTAACTAAATAATAGATTAACTAAATTATCCAGGGACTATTCTTATATAATATAGCCAACCGAACAGGTTCTAAATAGTAATGGTGCAAATAAATTCTCCAGATGGTGTATTACATGATATTATAACTCATAAAGCAGCTGGGGATGAAATGGATAATGCAGAGCAAGTCTTAGCTATTGATAATATGCCATATTGTGACATTGATGAAGAAAAAATATGCAAAGATGTTGATGAAAGAGCAAATATGGAATTTATCTCTCAGAAAATATAAAATTTCAATAAATGAATGAACAAATATGAAAAAAAAATTTGAAAGATTCATTTTGAATTTAGAATAATTCAACTATTTTGAACAATGAAAAAAACCTAAAAAACTAAGTTAATGTGAGGCAAAAAAAGCAACAAAAAATATAGTCTATCCAAATATTATATTACATCGTATTGTATTATATCATACTTAACCATACATTATAAAATAAAAAAAATACACAAAATAGACCTAATTTGAAATTATTTATTCTTGATAGACCTAATCTAAACTATTTACCCTTAAATGAACCCATTAGCCAATAAACAATTTACCTTTCAACCCGCTTACCCTTTTTTATTTTGCGTGCTGACATCATGCTGACATCAGCATAAATACTGTGAAATATACTCTGGCGGTATATATATACCATAGCGGTATCATATAGAATGAGTTCCGTCCTTTGTGATACTTTGGCGGTATATAGATACCCAATTGATATATATAATTTTTTTAAAGGAAATACAAACAACAACAACATACCCCAGTGCCTCAAAAGGCTCCCGCTCATTGCGGGGTGAGGGGGGTCGAATGTACGCAGCCTAACCCCTATGTTTAAAAACATAAAACGGCTGTTTCCAGATTTTTTTAAAAGAAATAAATAAAAAAAATTATTAAACTCTAAATTAGGAGAAAATATATTTGTTATATATTCTGTCGGCACATTTATATCATATCGGTATCATATAGGATTGAGTTTAATCATCTGTGATACCCTGTTGGTATATGTATACTTTACTGGTATATGTATAACCTATTGGTATATCATACAAGCAGGTGCTGACGTCAGTATGATGTCAGCACACAGATTTTAGTATTAGGAGGAAAAATTTTAATAGTATAGAGTACAAAATGTAAAAGAATATATGAATATAAATAGTTTGATTTAAAGAGTACAAACTTAGTTTTTCCCAATAAAATAATAGCAAATTACCATCCAAACAAATCTGAGGTCGTGCAATGGGCCCAAAAATAGCCTCGAAAGCCCAAACCATTATGAGGGAGTTATCAATTATTCCATTTGCTTCCACGCGAATCGACACTGCGTGAGGGAAGAAATAAAGAGATCTGTTGAACTCCAAAGCTCAAATTTCTCAGATCCAAATCCTAACGACAATGTCGAACTTCGCCGGAGATGAAACTGCTCCCTTCTTTGGCTTCCTTGGCGCCGCCGCTGCCCTTGTCTTCTCATGTAAGTTCTACCTAAGATCGATCTACAGAATCCATGGCCGGATCCAACTTTACGCAACCAGATGTTTGAATTTCGTCTTCTAGTGAACTATCTTCACTTGAAATTCTTTAAAGAATGTTAGCACTCCTGCTAATTTGCTGGCGTTGCTTTTTTATTACTAGTAATTCAATTTGTTGTCTTGAATTATATGTGAAGGCTGAACAGTATTGAAAATTATATCTTTTGATTGAACCTAAGACGATGAGATTTTGCATCTACTAGCTTTAAATACTGGATCGGCCTTTGCTGGAGATACAAGCACATCTCTTGCGAATCATACAAGCGCAGCTTATGCTTATCTGGAGCTGATCCCAAATCTAATTTTATTTTGAATAATTCATAGGTATGGGGGCGGCTTATGGAACAGCAAAAAGTGGTGTTGGAGTGGCTTCAATGGGAGTGATGAGGCCGGAGTTGGTGATGAAATCAATTGTGCCAGTGGTTATGGCTGGTGTGTTAGGTATTTATGGCTTGATTATTGCTGTGATCATCAGTACTGGGATTAACCCCAAAACAAAGTCGTATTACCTATTTGATGGCTATGCTCATCTATCATCCGGACTTGCTTGTGGTCTTGCTGGCCTTTCTGCTGGAATGGCTATTGGTATTGTTGGAGATGCCGGTGTTAGGTATTGATTCCTCGATTTTTTCTTGGTTCCTTGTCCTTTTCTTTCTTTGCATGTTAGTGTCTGTTGAATCTGAATTGAATAGTAAAAGGTCGTATATGAAAAACTCTGTAACATTGATTTTAGTCTTATCCTGTTAGGAAAAAGAATTATTTCAGAAATAGTCTTTCTATCTCCATGAGGTAGTGGTGAAATCATAAATATAACTATATTATAAATATGACTATATAAGTAGTGTAATTTATCTCTTAGAAAATATAAAACTTCAATAAATGAAAACGCAAATATAGAAAAAATAACATCCATCTTGAACAATGAAAAAAGTCTCAAAAATTCACTTAATATGGAATAGAGGAAGTAACATGTGATAATTTCTACTTTTTAGAATCTTAAAAATTGCCAGGTAACAACATCTCCGTTCTCTATGATTGCCAGGACTTGTAGGAGTGTTAACTTTGTTCTGCTTTTCCCTTCTTTTAGAAATAAATTTTAGCGACGATGCATGCCCGTTGTTTTCTTTCTTTTTCATGGAGTTTCAAGCTTCTGTCACAATTCATTGGCCTTTTCTAGTCCATTCCAATTTAGTTTCCTGATTAAGTTAAAAAGCAAAGATAAGATCTCATCCTGCATCAGTTGGAAGAGGGTAGCTGTTAACATAAGCTCTTGACTGATTATTTTGTGACATTCCTGAAAAAGGAAAATTCTGTTACGTAAAAGTAAAGGGTGACTTGATGTCTTATGGAAGCATTTCTCCTAAGTGGAAAGTGAATCAAAAAAGAAAATAACATTCTTGCATTTCAAATCCAGTCACAAGTTAGGGCTTGATGGTTTTCTTCAAATCTTGCAATTTTTGTGTTCTGATGTGTTGACTTGCAGAGCAAACCATTCCAGATGGAGGTGCATGTTCTGCAGTCAATATAGTTGAAATATTTTGGGGGTATATTTAACAGAATGGACAGGAAACGCCTTTCATTCATTGTTCTGTCCTATGATTCCATCTCTCCGTATCTTTTAGCCGCTCGTCAATCCTTGGTGCTTAGTAATTGTTCCCAACTTATGGTAACATCTATTACTTACTAGGGAAAAAAAAACATACAATGACACTTCTAGAGATCCCCCACTAAAACTGTTAAAATTCTTTACCTTCTGTTGTCAAGTCTATATGTCTTTACCAAAACTATGCATGATCTGTAACGACCAAATACTCCATCTAATGACTGTTGCAAGCCAGTTATTATATATTTAGCTTAGGGTTGATCCATTCTTTATACTATGGTTGGGATGTCTTAATTGTTTTTCTGTTGTCAAACTGATATAAATGATTCGTATCTGTGTACTTTTCTAGGGCTAATGCACAACAACCCAAGCTTTTTGTTGGGATGATCCTCATTCTTATTTTTGCTGAAGCCTTGGCTCTGTATGGGCTTATTGTTGGCATTATCTTGTCTTCCCGAGCTGGGCAGTCGAGAGCTGAGTGAAGTTAACTTCATTCGTACCTCACTGTATGTGAGACTTGAGAAGACCAAAACAGCTGAAGCCAAACTTCAGAAAGTATCTATTACGTGTATTGTTATTCATGACACCACAGCTGCCACTTTAGTTCGTTGGTGTTATGCGCTGTTTGTAGAAGTAGTAAATCATTTTTTTTCTACTTAATAATAGCTTAAAGAGCTGCGCAATTTGGTCTTTATTGTGTATTTTGCGCTCATTATTTGTAAACAGTTTGACAACTGTTTATTTTCTAAGCTTCGTGCATGTATGAACTACTTTTCATCTAGTATATCATGTTTATTCTGCATCTATACGATTGAGTTTGGATATTTATTTGATCGGCAAGTATTTTGTGGTACTACTTGACGGTACATATACTGGTGCGCATACATGTGTAGATATATTCACACGTTAGGTGTACTTATTTTGCATGTGTGTATTGCGTTAATTAACAATAAGTTTATATAAAATAGAAAAAATATGTACAATTAAAGAGGAACTGGTATACATGGTTTGCATGTGTCACACGTTGATGTATAAAACTATACACGAAATGAATGAATTTTTTTTATGAATGAAATTATTTTTTAAAAAAGCAATTGACATTAAGACAAATATTATGTTGTGTAAGAATTTCATATAGAAAACTTGAAAAGTTATTTTAAAAAAAGTGAACCTCTTCCTTTAATATTTTCAACTCTTTTATTTATTTATTTATTCTACTTAACATAATCTAAATAATGCAAAAAATATTAATTTTAAAGTTTTAAATGTTAGGATTTGTAAAATAGTTCAAATAATGAAAGAGTTAAAAAATAGAAATTTTAGTCAATTTTAAATTACTAAATATTGAAAGTTTTACCTACTACAAATAAGTAAAGATTTAATTATTATGCCTTTAAACTACTAAATATTACAAGTTCTTCTCTATTACAAATAAGTAAACATCTAGTAGTTATACCTTTAGGGGCCATTTAGTCGGAGACAAGTTATTTCAAGATTAATTATATTGAGATAAGTTATTCCATTATATAGTTATACTGAGAAATACTTTTTGTTCCAATGATATTTCTAAGTTTCTTGCGATACAAAATGATACAATTTTGAAAACATCTAGTAATTTTGATTTTTATTTTTTTTTCATAATGTTATATCATGTTTAGTATAATCGAATCATGTCGAACAATATATTTGAAATATTTGACAAAAATTAAAGTGACGAAAATTTTAAAAAAACTAATAATATTATTAATCTGAAGTGTGTTGGGAGGCCTCTTACGCTACAAGGAAAAACATGAATGGCAGGCAATTGTTGATGGAAATCCCCTTATTGCAGGTGAAGATGATAATGGAGAAAATAGCATAAAGAAAATCCTAAAATTCAGCTATGATTATCTACCATCTCCACATCTTAAAAATGCTTTGCTTACTTTGCGATGTTTCCAAAAGATTGAGTTTGAAAAGAACCAACTAATCCAACTCTGGATGGCAGAAGTCTTTCTTCATCCATGCCAAGAGACTCCCGTGATGGAAGACATTGGGAACAAGTTCTTTCAACTCTTGGTACGAAATTCCTTGCTGCAAGATGTCCAGTTAGATAAGTACAACAATATAACACACTGTAAGATGCACGATCTTGTGCATGACTTGGCTGGAGATATCCTAAAATCTAAACTATTTGATCTGAAGGGCGATGCTGGAGAAAATCTTTCTCAAATGCGATACTTTGGATGGGACTCACCAAGTGATCAAATAGATAAGATAAATGAGCCAGGACGTTTGTGCACTCTGTTTTGGAGAAGCAATTACATATTGGAAGATACGCTGTTGAGCTTTAAGTTCTTGAGAGTTTTAAATTTGTCGAGTTCAGGAATCAAGGAGTTGTCAGCCAAAATCGGGAAGCTAATATACTTGAGATATCTTGATCTCTCCAAAACTAAAATCACAGCCTTGCCCCACTCCCTTTGCTAGCTCTATAATTTGCAAACATTTAGAGTCAATGACTGCTATTCACTCGAGGAACTTCCATATGAGATGGGAAATATGGTAAGTTTGAGACATATATATTGCTATTCTCGTCTCAGATGCCTCTTAACATGGGACAGTTGACTTGTCTTCAGACCCTACAGTATTTCAATGTGGGTTTAGAGAAAGGTCGTCAAACAGAAGAATTAGGTTGTTTGAAGAACCTTAGAGGTAAATTGAGGATCAATGATCTCCAATTGGTCTGTAACAGAGAAGAAGCACAAACAGCATATCTACAAGAGAAATTAAATATCCACAAGCTGGTATATTCATGGTCCCGTGATGAATCAGAAGACTGTGAGATCAATGATGAGCATGTGTTGGATGGTCTTCAACCGCATCCTAACTTGAAATCCTTACTGGTGAAGAACTATTTGGGTACTAGTTTTCCTTCATGGTTCAGTAAAGTGTCGCTACCAAATTTGGTCAAGTTGAATTTAAAGTGGTTGCAAAAGGTACAAAGAAATTCTGTCGCTTGGCCAACTGAAGTTCCTTCGTCATCTTGAACTGAAAGGATTCTGTGAATTGGAATGTATTGGACCTACATTTTATGGTGTTGAGGGTAATGATAATGGATCATGCAGCAATTTACTAGTGTTCCCGTCATTGAAAGAACTAGTATTGAAGAATATGCCTAGGCTTATTGAGTGGAAGGGAGTGGAATTGATACCAACAGCAAGTGGGGTAGGAATGTTCCCTACGCTTGAGAATTTGAAGATTAAAAATTGTCCGTTGTTAAAAAGTGCTCCGGATCAATTTGAAATCCTGCGTGAATGTACTATTGCTGAAGTTGACAGTGAAATACCATTGTTGAACTTGTGCAGCAACTTGACATCTCTTGTGGCTCTTTCTGTCAGCAAAGTGAAAGAACTCACTTGTTTTCCAGATGAGATGCTATGCAATAATGTTTCTCTTCAACGCCTATCAGTAATGGAGTGCAGAGAGTTTTGTGAATTGCCACAGAGCTTGTACAGTCTCCGTTCTCTTAGGAGCTTAAGTATTGGTCTCTGCACCCATTTCAGTTCCTTTCCTGTTCCCAGTGGAGAGAATTATTTGACTTCCCTCAGAAGTTTTGAGTTATGGAGTTGTGATAGATTGAGCAGTTTACCAATTGGAATGCTAGAGCATTGCCGGGCTATGGAGTGGTTGAGGGTCCTCAACTGTAACAATCTGGTTTCCTTCCCTTTACATGTGGGGAAAATGACTTCACTTTCATATTTGGATTTATCACATTGTCCCAAATTGATTAGTGTACCCGCAGGGGGCCTTAACCGTCTCACTGGGTTAACACATTTGTCAAT
Organism: Solanum clarkiae; assembly: GCA_011800125.2. Lineage (NCBI taxonomy): Eukaryota > Viridiplantae > Streptophyta > Magnoliopsida > Solanales > Solanaceae > Solanum > Solanum clarkiae. The sequence goes on along the minus strand of JAABOM020058121.1, from coordinate 6,509 downwards.
TGGTCCTTTCTCAGAGATGGTTGATTTTGAGGCATTCCAATTGATATTTAATGGCATTGAGCTGCTATCATCTCTTCATTCATCGGAGGTGTTGGGACACTTGCACTGGGATTCTCTGCCGCATCAGCGACCTAAGAGTCATCCGAATATATGGATTTGGTATTGAGGCTCTCACTCATAGATTTGGCAACCTTATTTCTCTTACAAGATTAATGTTAGAGGGGTGCAAACAGCTAAAACATCTGGACTTCTCAGATTCCATGGCCAAATTACAATATCTGTGTATTTGTGATTGTCCATTGTTAGAAACTCTGTCGGATGTGCTTGGCAACCTTGTTTCCTTGCAAGAGTTAGATTTATGGAAATGCAAAAAATTAGAGCGTCTGCCATCCAGAGATGCCATGCGACGCCTCACCAAATTACAGGACCTGGTAATTGAAGGCTGCCCAAAGTTAGAAAAAAGCTGCACCAACCGGAGTGCCCCAAACTCCCAGTGGTCCAACATTTCCCATATTCCAAAAATTAGCATAGGTAGCAGTATAATTCAGGACTTGCGTAAGTCTCTTTCTCTTTCAGTTTCTCCTTTTAATTTTTTGTTCCACTTGAAACAAATTTATGAATATCTATATCACTTATAATATATGGTTTAAACATGAATATTTATGTGTTTTTTTTTCCTCATTGGTTATTAGCTTCAAGGTCATGCTAGAACATTGCTATGGCATTTCGAGCCAAAATCCATGGGCGGCAATTTCGTTAGGTAAACTTTCAATTTGAAAGCTGTAACAAGTCTGTCAAGTTTTTCTTTGCACGCCTTTTTCTCATGCACAATTTTACTCGGAGGAACCACCACTTCTGTTTTATTGAAGAATAGAATTTTCTTTCATGAGCATTTGGTAAAGGCTACATAACCTCTCAACATTTTACTCTTCACCAACTGTTAGTAATAATAATTGAGTACACACACGCTCATTTGCCGAAGTGAAACTATTCTTTTCTGTACGAGTGTGTTTTGATGAAATATAACCTTTTACTATGATTTAATGAAAATAAAAAGACTAACAAGTAATAAGTCGTCCAACCAACCAACACGTACCATGTCCTTTTGGTATGATACTTCAATTGCTTGCTGCAGATTTATGTAGTGTTGTAGATTTTCCTTTTGGATTTTTCGCTTGACCTATCTGCATAAACTCAATATCTATAATATCTGCTCATGTACTTTGGTCAAGGTAGTAAAAGGTATCCGTGGACTGAGCCCTCGAATTCTGTTTTTTTTTATTTGCTCTGAGTCTCTTAGAGCCCCGACCAATCCCAGGGGGTGTACAGGCCCTCGGCAAGGAGTTTTCCGCAAGTACACCACGGTTAATTCAGGTTTTACCCAGTGGGTTTCGATCTTGAGACCTTTAAAAGGAGCAAACCCCAGGGCGGGAGCAAACCCCAAGGTTCAAGTCTATTACCACCAGGCCAACACTTGAGGGTTCGAGCCCTCGATTTCTGTTCATGAGCTATTTCTAATATCTCCACTACTAACTGCACCTTACTAGAAAATTCAACGTTGAACCATTTGCAATTTAAGAAAAGAATGTTATGCTGCATCATAATTGGCTAGTTGATAGTGTTGCTCTACTTTTCCTCTGAAATTTATCTTGGCTTTTATTTAGCGTCAAGACTCGATTTTTCTAAGTCTCTTTTGTGTAATGAATTTGGCTATAAGGTGTGAACCATTTCCATTCTGTCATTAGTTCACTTTATTTGCATCTAGATATATTTTTCTTCAGTCAGTTACGATTGAAGATCTATATTTGACCAACTTAGTATATTGGTATTCAATTTTAATGTTCCCATGGCCAGGACTCGTGTGATAGTCCAGCATGCCTGCATGAGCAACATATTTATGATGTGATATGCCTTCACTGTACTTTTTTGTTACACCGAGGGTAGGAAAAGGGAAAATACAAGGCGATGAATCAAATTATCATTCACAAGGTGAAAATTCAAATAGTTAACCAACTGAGCTACTAAGATCTTTGTTCACTAGATTTAATATACGATAACTGAGCTACTATCCTTCATTAGTCTTGCTTATTTCATATGCTTGCTCCCTTACAATTTTGGCTCAAAATGTCCTTACATACTGAATACAAAAATATTTTTATAGAACAAGAGAGAGCACAAAAAATACAACAACTTTTAGAAATAGGAACATAAAACAATAAACATGAATCTCAATATAATCTCAAGTGACAACTAGCAAGAGGGAGGCAAAAAAGGGAAAAAACTTCAACTCGCAGTTCAGAGGAGGCAGACCATATGTATAGAAATATATATGTTTTTCTTGATGTTTTAAATATATCTTCCAAACCTAAATTCATCTTTTTAAAGGACTAATATCTAGATTAGGCCTTAAAAGAAATTGTACACACATAGACTGTGTTGATCAAGAATTTTCAATCATCAAATCAAATTAATTTTGTAGGGTTTTTAAATTTATAAATCAAATCAAATTAAATTAATAAAACTCAAGTTTTTCTACCTTTCACTTTTTCGAGTTTCAGGATTTTTTTTTTTGAGTTATTCCAATGAAGTATTGATATAAATAAATAATTCATTCATAGGAATGACTCATTTCATACCTAGTATAAAGAGGGAGGTGCACTCTCATCATCAGTAAACCGGTCATAAAAAGTGTAAAATGGAGGTGCACTCCTATCATTGGTACACCATCCATATAAGTGTAAAGAAGGAGGTTCACTCCCATCATCAATGCACCTTTCATAAATATACTAGAGTCCTAAGTCACCTCTTAGGATCCTAAGTCTCCCTAGGGATCTTGAGTTACCTTCAAGGATCCTAAATTCCCTATTCATAAGCTTACTTGAAACCTTGTACATGCATAATCATGATCATATGATGAAAGGTAAGAGGAAATCATGGTTTACATTTAAAAAGCTTAAAATCATGAGAGTAAGATAGATTCATGCATAATTATAAAATTTAAGTTCATTTGAAGCAAAATTGAAGGAACTCAGTTATAATTTTCGTGAACATCAAAAACATACTTAAGAAAATTTATATAGATCATGTAATGCATGCAATTTGATGTACTTTATGCATATTTTAGTATATAAACAAAATCTACATCATAATATAAACATTTGAAATCAAAGTCATGAAAACTCTTATTGCTCATACTTGAAATTAATGAATAATGACGAAAATAGGTTGAGATCCATGGGTAAAGGATACCTATGGATGAAAATCCACACACCTCGATAATAATTCAATAGAATTAAGATGAGCTTAGCTTGAACTATGTAGGTCTTCAATGATTTCTTCAATTGGAGTAGAGAGTAGATTTTGAGCGTGAATTTTGAAAAGTGAATTTGGTGTTTAAATGTTTGAAGTGTGATTGGAGGGCCTTAGATAGGTTAGAGTAATAATAGAAAGATAATTTGGTCCAAACCCATCCAAAATAGAATTAGAAATTAGGGGGGAAAATCCAAATGCCCTTACAAATCACAAAGTTTCAAGAGCCCAGCACGACTCATGGTGGAGACCACGACACATAGTGAGTTGTCGTAGTGGGGTGCCTTAGGAAAATAGAAGGGTGGCTTAGGAGGGGTACCCTCCATGAGCCGTGGCGGGTCACCCACCCAAGGCAGCCTCCAACACCACTAAGGGTGATATTACAAGACCTCTTCACGAGCTATGGTAAGCACCATGAGCCATGAAGAGTTGCATGGTGGGGCACCTTCACAAATTTTTTAGAAATTTTTACTTCTTGGGATTGTTCTCAACTTTTAATGCACAGGGCCTTACATTTTCTGACAAACTTTGCTATGTCCTTCTTCATGCCATTCCGTCAATACATCTCCCTTAAGTCTTTATACATTTTGGTGGATCTCAAATGAATGGAGTATTGTGAGTATTTGGAACATATAACCGGCTTTGGTAATGAAGCACTCCGTCTCTCCCTTATGAAAAAACCTCTACCTTCTTTTCAACCATTATTCTCTTCAATTCAACCAAGTTGGATCCATGTTTTGCTTTGTTTTGACATCCGAATGATGACTCACACCTATTATGCGCAAGGATACCACCCATATTAGAGTCACTAGACTCACACCCAAAAGGTCCAAATAGTGCACATCCTTATCAAACTCATTTTCCCCCCTCATCAACGTGAGCAATACTACCCATAGATACCCTACTAAGTGCATTTTTCACAATATTTGCCTTATTTAGATGATAAAGCACACTCATGTCATAATCTTTTAGGAGTTCAAGCACCTCCTTTGCCTTAGATTTAGATTCCTTTGGTTAAAAAAAATCATATTGCAAACTCTTGTGATCGTGAACATATTAACGTGCACCTTATAGAGATAGTGATGCCAAATTTTTTAATGCAATGGCAACAGTTGCTGATTCAAAATCACGATTTGAATAATTTCATTCATGCATTTTTACTTGTCTTGAAGGATATTTTATGACCTTACATGTTGCATGAAAACACAACCCAAAATCATATGTGAGGCATCACAATAGACTACAAACCCATCGAAATCTTCTGGCAATATCAAAATAGAAGCTGATGTAACATGATCCTTTACTATTTAAAAGATCTTTTCACACTTATCTAACCATTGGAACTTTACCTTTGTTTGAGTCAACTTAATCAAAGGTGACGCAATAGATGAAGTCCTTCGACAAACCTTCTATAATACTTACCAAACCTAGAAAGCGATATCCAAAGAACACAACAACTTAGATCAAATCTTCATCACCTCCATTTTCTTTGGATAAATCATGATTATATCACCATACATTACATGACCAAGGAATTCAACCTTCCTAAGCCAAAACTCACACTTGTTAAATTTTGCAAACAATTGCCTATCCTTCTAGGTTTTTAGCACACTTCTCAAGCGAACCCTATATTCTTCCTCACTATGGGAGTAAACCAAAATATTATCTATGAAGACTACCACAAACATGTCTAGGTACGACTTGAATACCCAATCCATTAAAACCATGAAGATAGCGAGAGCATTAGTTAATCCAAATGACATAACTAGGAATAATATTTGTTCTTTCTTTGTTGGGTATAAAGCATCTTCAGGTGTCTGTTAATAAACCCTAGTTAGGAGAATAATGAACTACCAAATTCAGGAGTGAACCAACTCATTTCAGTTTACCATGGATTCATACATCCTCTTAGTCCATTTGTTTGGACTCAGACACTTTAGATACTTATTGTTTATGTTTTTCTGAGGTTGAATCCTTTTTTTTCTAGATTATTAGTAGATGTTTTGATCAAATTACTTTTAGTTTCTAGGAAGTTATTTTTCACACTACCTAGATATTTTTCTGTTCGAGTTTATGAAAATTCAACTTTATTTTTGTATTTAGATATATTTCCACATTTTTGAATTTATATATTTTCGTATTAGTTGCTTGTTTAGATTGTAGTAAAAATTCTCTCACTGACGAGTTAGTGTGGATACCAATCACGAAAGCTCGGGATTGTAACACCTAATATGTAAATAATTTATATTTTGGCGACGCAACCCGTTTAATTAGCCGCATCTCAATTTTGTTCTTGTCATGCTGACTAAACTTGTAATGCATGTATTTTGTCTTATTTCTAGTTATCCTAAAATGTTGTTTTCTACGGTGCTTCATCATGATTCAAATTTTTGATCGTCACCCTATCAAGTATATATGTTAATCAAAACCATGTCATATTGTAATTAAATTGTATATACCAGAAAATCTCATCTTGTATTATATTTGTGAGCTCATCCGTAACTATTATCAATCGGTGATGTAGACCTATTATTGTGAGAAATTTCCTTTTAATCTCCTACTATATATTGTTCCAAAGCTATTGATGCATCCTAATGTGTTCATATTATATTCATATATTTAATATGAACTAGTTTAGCTTATGTGCGTTGCACATGTGCATCACGTCAAATCGTTAATCATTATAATATACATACTAAGAATTTAACTACATTAAGAAAAATTAACAAACACATTCACCATAAAAATTTAGCATTTTATTTAAAGAAAAAATTAATATGTTAGTACAAAATTTTGTCTATAATTACGGACAAAAATTTTAGGATTCTATTAAATAAAAAATAGTTTCTTATTAAGAATTTTCTATCTATATTTTTGGACTTTTTGTTGACTGATTTTTTTAATACTAAAAAGTAAAGTTATAGATTTAGAAGAGTCTAGTAAATTTAGTAATTTAAATATTTGTAAAAAAATTTTTCCTAATCTTTTGGCTATGTTTCTGTTGAATGTCTATGCCTATTTTTTTGGACTTTTCAAAAAAAAAAAAGTTCCTATTATTTTTAAGTTTTTTTAATTATTTTTTTATTAAATCTATTTTAGTTGAAAAAAGATTTTAACAGCAATATCACAATAAAAAAATCTTCTCTATTTAATTTTTTATTATATTTGTTATAGTCGGTATGTAATTATATTATAATAAT
>JAABOM020058120.1:0-14317 GCA_011800125.2 Solanum clarkiae | reverse complement strand
GTACATAGTGGTGTAAACAGCCATTATTGCTCAAAGATCCATATCATAGACATTATGTGATCTTGTCATAGCCATACTTTACTTGAAAAAATAGTCATCATCATAATTGGGACTTAGCTTACACCATAAATTTCATGAAATCAATGTTCATGTATGCATATGCTATGAATGATGAGAGAATAGTATGGGAAATAGATATTTATACTTAAAATAATAGTATAAGATGAAATTCCAAGAAAATTCATGAAGAAAATTCACATTTAAAGCATTCTTAAGATTACTCATGCCTAAATTAATATTTAAAGGGACATGCATATTCAAACCTTCATAATATCAATGCAATTGAATATATTAGGATGTAAATCACTTTAAAAGAACCAATTAAATACATCCCATATCTCTGTTGAATCAACTCAACATTAATTTAAAACACCCATATTCAAAGTAAGTTGAAATTCATAAATCAAGGAGTAAAAAGTGTATGGGGTCTTTATAGTTGAAAGGGACCATAAATCCATCTCACATATCTTAGATATCTAGAAGAATTAAGAAGAAATTGATTCGTAAAGATGGGGCATATCTAGAAGAATTTAGACAAACAAGCGAGAATTTTATAAAACATACAAATCAAAAGAAAACTAAATAACAACAAAAAATTATTGACATACATAATTAGAATCAGAAAATATTTTTGAGTCATTTCTAATGCGTTAGATGAATTTTTTTTTATCTGATACGTAGATGAAAGGGAAAATTTGAACCATTTCTAATAGGCTAAGAGCATTTTTTATCCAATAGGTATGTGGAAGGAGGACTGTTTGAACCATTTCTAATATGTTATGGGTATTTTTGACCCAGTAGGTAGAAGGAAGGACAAATTTGATCCAATAGTTGGAAGAAGGGTATTCCTGAAACATTCTTAACGCATTAAGGGCATTTTTATCATGTTCCATGATATTTATCATTACGAAATAGATACAGAAAAAGAATAATTAAAAATTTAGTTAAAAATATAATACTTGACTTTTGAAAATATCTAAATTTACCTGTATCTTCAAGGTAAGACAAAGAGTGATTAATAAATTAAGGATTACACAACATTCCACATTTTAAATGTTCAAGCTTCATATTTTAAATTTTGAAGTTAAGTGGGTTGTGAAATAAAAATTGACAAAAGTTATCGCAAGTTTCATTTTAAAGATTTCTATGAAATTTGGATAAACTAACAATTTGTTTCAATATTAATATAGAGATATTTAAATTTTTGTTACGTCTGTGCAACAAAGGCGGCTAATGGGACCCTAGGTCAGTAAGAGGTTATAGGATCCTAGTTTTTTCGATTTAGTTCACTTTGAGTTCATTCAGATCCAATAAAATTAGAACTTTACATCCTTAACCATTTCTATACATTGATAATCTCATCTTGGATTTTAAACGAAAATTGCTCTATGTTGAGCTTGTAATTTTAATATTGTTTTCTTTGTGCATTGCACGATGTAACTTTGTGGAAGTTGTAGCAACAAGGGTTTTGCTGCGTTGAGGGGTTTTGAGTAGTATTACAAGCTTAATATTAAAGTAAGTCCCTTCATTGAGGGGTTTTGAGTAGTATCACAAGATCAATATTAAAATAAGTTCCTTCTTTCACTACTTCTAACTTCTATAAGTCGCAAATTTTCAATTGTGACAGAAATTTGTATCATTCAGCAGATTATCATAGTACTTTCTATTCTTGTATGTTGATTGTGGTCCAACTTTGTTATAGTATTTAAGTGGGGGGGGTTACTAGAGTAGGATTTGATAGACTACTTGAATTCATTGAAAAAAGTGTGTTAAAGCTATTTCCTTCTTTTAGCAGGTTCCCTTAAAACGTAGGAGAAATACAAGAAGATTGTTGTTATAATTGATAAACTTTAGCATAATGGTTGGTTGTTGACTTCTCGAGTATTTATAATTTTCTATTATTAGGATTCTGATTTTGTTAGTATCGGCTTTATACATAGCTAAATTGCTCATCTTTAAACCTATTAAATGGTTATTGTTGCCCTTGGGGCTATTATGGTTAGATACAGGAATTTGAATTTTTCCTAAGAGGGCTATGCGTTGCTATAAATAGTGATGTTAAAAAGGCTATGTGTTGTTGCCTACGAGGCTATGTTGTTGCTTAAAGAGTTATGAGTTGACTACGAGGCTATATTAATACCTAATAGGCACTGCCTATAGAGCTATACTATTGCCTAAGAGGGTTATTTGACTTCCTACGGGGCTAAAGAACTATTAGTAGGGGTATATAGACTGAATTGACTCCTTTTAAGATTATGGTGGCCCAGGCACCGATCTTGTCTACTGTTTATACTTGCCAAGCTTATGATGGTTTGCTAATGTTATTTGATTATTTTTGTGTGCTTAGATTAAAAGGAGCATGGAAATATGCTTATCTTATTCTTGAATTCCATATTTGATTACTTTTTCATGACTCAAGCTAGGTGATAGGTGTGTGTCATGATCCACACTTAGGGCTTAGTCACAATACGGCGAATGTGACACCCAATGACATCCAATCCAAGCCTCATAAGCATACATAAAATAAAATAAGTATAACATAAGAGATAGACAAGCAGAATGTGTCAATATCAAATCATAGTTTTCCCCTTAGGGGAAATTTACATCAAATCATAGTGTCCAAAACATGCTTTTACATCATAAGATCCTGGCAAACTCTAGAACATAGCCTACTAGCTCACCCTCAAGACATATTACATCAAAGAAAAGTAATAGAGTCACAATAGAAAACATCATAAAAGGGCTTGTTCCTGAAGCATTGGAACTCGCCAATAAGTCTTCAAGCTCACTCTAAATCTAGTCACAAAATTGAATATCGCCTCGTAATCCATCCTTAAAAGGTTAGATCATGTAGGTAAAGAAGTATACATTAATACATGACATGTACTATGTATGTAGGTATTCCATGAATCAAAGAACATCACAACAATATCAATATGCAAAATCATAATTAATAGAGCTACGATACAATATGTATGAGCAATGCAAGTCAAATACCATGAGAAGAAACATCATCAAAATCCTTTCATAATCCTAACATAAGTTTTGGGAATAAAATCGTAATTGACATATAAGACCACATGGACTATTACATGGAATTTTGACGTTCTCTCTATACCAAGAAAAGAGGAGTCTACTTTGCCAAGGTAGAGTCGATCCTCACCCTATAGACTCTATCCTAGCATGGTGGGAACCCATCATTTGACCCCACCATTTATGATCTATCCTAGCAGGGTGAGTGTCCATCTAAATCTTTATGGATCTATTAGCACACCTTTAAGGTATATAAACATGAGCATCAGTCCTACAATTTCACGTAGTTATAGAACTATGAAATCTACCAAAGCCCTCTCGGTGCTAAATCATATATATATATACACACACACACACACACACACACACAAAATTCATACTTCATCAAAATCATACTTTCATAGCTTGTAAAATAGTCATCATAATCTTTCATGAAACATCTCATATCAGAGGAATAAACCATCTACTTAGCTTTTCATATAGTGTGGGTAAACTTCCCACCTTCTCAATATCATCATGAAACATAGGGTCTTAATCACCTTCATCATCGTGGCATTGTTACAATCAAACATCATCATCATTGTCATTAGAACATGCTTTTACATACTTGATATCATAGTCAGGAAAATCGTAACTTTATCATTGGAGGCTAGGGATAAGTGTGGGTTCATGAATAATCAAGAAAAATCATGCAATTTAATGAAATACATAAATGAAAGCTGTTGTTGAAATCAATTTGGATCATTAGTAAAAGAACCCACATTAATTCATCAAGCCCGAACCATACATGCTTGAAATATTATTCTTTTGCTTGAAAATCATAGAAATCAAGTAATGCTTCATAATTCATGCATAAATAAGTATAATCATCATGTAGGAATCATAATCAATACATTTGGAATTGAGTCATAAAATTCCATAAGAATTCATCACGAAACTTTGATAAAAAGAAGGTTTTGGATTTTGTCTTGAAGGATGAAACTAATTCATGAATGAAACCCTATATTCTTCAAGAGAAAATCCCTAAGAATTAGAATAGAAAAAGCTTAAAATCCTTAGCAAAACTTGGAACCCTAGCTTCAATGGAATCCTTATCTTAGAAAGGAAAAATTGAGAGCCTTTGAGAGAATTATGAGAATGAATGTGTTAGAATAGATTAGAAATAGAATTTATGGGAGTTAGGTTGGTTAAGGTAGTTAAGAGGGCCAAAACGACGTAATTTAGGAGTTGAACAAATTAAAAATGTCCAAAAAGCCCTTCGCTAAGATTCGTTGGAGCCATCCAGAGACCTTATCCATAGGCTATGGTTCCACCTACGGCTCGTGCTTTGGCTCGTGGAACTTGTGCCACAAAGTTGAGCTATTGGAATTTAGACTTTCCAAACCACGAACACATAGGACGACCCATCATTCCTTTCATGGCTGTAAGTCCCTTCGTAGGAACTCCTCATACTTAGAAAAATTTCCATTCTTCAGAGGTTAATTCAATGATGCCATCCATGGGTCATGGTTCCATTGATGAGCATCTTGTTAATCGTGGAACCATTTCTAGAAACTCAAGAAATTTAAACTTTTTTGGACTCAATGCACGAGACCTTCCTACGACTCGTGATCTAGTGTGTTGGCTCGTATAATCAAATCAGTCTTAAAATGCTTCAACGTTTTAATTCCAAGACCATTCAGCATGAGGGGAGTTACAATATCTCCTCCCCTTGGGATCATTCATCCACGATAACATAGGAATACTCTTGAGTAAAGTAGAAAAATAGTCATCAACATATATGAAAAAATGCAACTTAATCTTTATTTTCATAAAATCACCAAACTTATGCATCAAACATCATTCAAAAATAATTTTATGATCCTGCATACATGAAACGTACCACGACCCAAGCCTAGGTCCTAGACATGACATGGAAAAAAACCTCTTAGTATATCAATCACATATCCTTGGTCGCGCAAGCAAAATAACAACACCAAAAGATATAATAAAAAGGGGAACCGGGACTAAGGGAAGTCTTTGATAATCATAAAAGCGTATAAGAGTCAAGCTCATAGCATAAATGAATCATAATATCTAACAACACCTCTAACATGGAATGGAGCGGGGGCCAAGACACTTTCTAGCCTCACCCTCATAGTAACAAGTGTTCAACATAATAAAGTCTCAAAATAGCAAGAGTAATGAATACAGTGTCCTCTGACTTAAGGACTCGCCAATGCTTTTTCTCCGAAGTATCGAACTAGCCACGTGGAGGATCATCAAAAGGTGCTCCAATCCCTACATGGTAATAACATGTAGGCATAGAGTATGCATTAGTACGTTTGAATATATTAAGTATGTAGGATGCAATGCAACAAGACATAAGCCAATATAGTCAATATGCATAATCATAAGCAATGGATAAGTATAATCTAAATATGGAATGCATGATCAATGCTTGAAGTAAAACATGCTTGTAAATAATTCAACTTGCATAGTACATAATACATGTGTTGGAAGAGACGTTAACCAACATAGACCAAGCAAGATAATATTTGGAATCCAAGGCATGTCACCCTCTTGGTAAGGTGATTGAGGTATGTCACCCCATAAACAAGGTGATCGAGGCATGACACCCCCTCGACAAGGTGTGGTTCACTTACCATAGTAGCCATACAATGAATAATCTGCGCATGTCACCCCCTTCGTCAAGGTGATTGAAGCATGTCACTCCCTCAACAAGGTGTGGTATAACTAGATGGATCCACTAGAAATCCATAAGAGAGATCATGTATAAACATATGGTGGCACATAGTTTAGAGACTAAGACTTTATATATGGACCCCTTAAGTCGAGCCCCCATCTTAAGCCTCAATCGTTGCTAAGTCTAATCCCATGGAATACTTGAAATAATCAGTCTTTAGTTACAACATGAACAACTTATAAGAGACATGATAACATGACTTGAGAAGCTCATAAACATGCTTGACCTCTAATAGTGAGCTTAACTTGCACATGAGAATAGATAACACTCATGCATGATCCCCTGCTTTAACATAAGTGTCTCACAAGAGGTAAAAATCTTGAAATAGGGCTTAACTTGATACTTGCAACATCATAGATACTTTTCATGAATTCAATGCATACATGAAAGACCTTAATCATCATGAAGTCACTTGACTTGTAAATCATATAACAGATCATCAATAACTTGAGAATTCTTGTCATGTCATCTTTCGCATTAGTTGAGACCTCAAAAGAACTTTGTTTTATACAAATACTGCCAGGAGATAGAGTCAAAATTGAAGTAAGTACTTATGATTCAAACAAAGGGCATATAATTTATCGACTCCACAACAAAGATTTGAAGGATTATCAAACACTTGGTGGGTTCATAATTCTTGTTCAAAATCACGCAATTTAAGAGTGAAATAATACGAGAAAACTCAATGCAAATCAACACACCAACATGTAATAAAACCATCATGTAGGGTATCTCAAAATCCATCATCAAATCTCATAATAGATCATAGTTTCATAGATCAAAAAATGTATAGTTTCAATAGACAACACTAATTCATGGTATAAGCTTGAAAAAGATAGTCATGCATAATCAATCAACATTTCATAAAACCCTAATATAATTCATGCTCGTATTTCATAATAAGAGACACTCACAAGTATTATAACTCGAAATCATGCAATTTTTCATAAGAAGGAAGATTGGGCTCCATGGGTGAAAGGACCCAATGGATGAAACCCACATACCTCAAACTTTGGTTTACTTGAGATAAGATTAAAGGAAACTTAGAGATTGAAGTGAATTCTAGAGTTCCAAAGTTAAGCTTGAAATCCTTAAAATTTGAATGACATATTTGGTTAAGTCTTGGAGAGGTTTTTGTGAGGGTTTTGAGTGATATAGAGTTGAAAAATGGCTAAGTGTAGGTGTTTTTACACATAAGTGAGCATGAGCTATGACCCCAATGCCCTTGGCCGACACTGAAAAACTAAGGAACATTTAATTCTTGTCTGCGTCTGGTCCGCAGCAAACCAAACGCGAGGAACAAATTAAACTACTCTATGCCTCTGGCGCGTCACGGCCAGGGGGCAGATGCTCTCTGGAAATAAAAAATTAGTGAAATTTATTTTTCACTACGGGTCCTCTAAAATTAAAGTTATACCCATTTCCCACTCAAATTCACCCCGTGATCAAGAATATGAAGTTGAATTTTTGATATCACGCATGAATTTTGAGATATATGGAAATTATGATTATGGACATTCCAAGAACATTTTGGGGTGTTTCAATATCTCCCCCTTGGGAACATTCGTCCCCGAATGTCAAAGAAATGTGCATAAGAGAAGTAATCATGTAGATTTCAGCCCGATATGAATGCAACAAATGCACTTAAACATCTTTCCAAAAATCTCAACATGAATGTCAAAAATCACCATAAACTTGTTACCATGAACGTGAATGCATGCAAGATGACATAAGGTCTGAAACTTTAGATTTGAAATCATATAGGGGACTTAGATTAGTACCTTCGGCTTAAGTAGAGTGGAAGAGATATGGGTATCGCTTTTTCATGTTTGCCTCAGCTTCCCATGTGGCACTTTCAACTTGTTGATTCCTCCAAAGGACCTTAATGGAAGCTACATCTTTGTTTCTCAACCTCTTCACTTGTCTATCCACTATATCCATTGGGACCTCATCATAAGTCAAGTTATCTTCTACTACGCCCACAACATCCAAGGGCACTATAGCAAAAGGTTACCCACACACTTTCTCAACATGGACACATGGAAGACCAGATGAACCATATTCATCTCCATAGGCAACTCCAACTCATATACAACCTTACCCATTCTTCTAAACACCTTATAAGGACCTACAAAATTTGGGCTTAATTTTCCTTGCCAAACGGTACCACACCCTTCATGGGTGAGATCTTCAAGTAAATCCAATCGCCAAACTTAAAACTCAACATCTCTTCTCCTCACATCGGAGTTGGACTTTTGTCTACTTTGGGAAATTTTCAATCTCTCCCTAATCAACGATACCTTCTCCAAGGCCTCCAAGACCAAATCTGGACCAAGCAAAGCCATCTCCCCACTTCAAACCACCCAACCAGGGATCTACAATGCCTACCATATAAAGCTTCAATGGGTACCATACTGATGCTTGACCGATAGCTATTGTTGTAAGGAAAATCAATGAGTGGAAAATGTTCATCCCAACTACCATTAAACTCCAAAGGACAAGCTGTAAGTATATCCTCAAGAGTTTGGATAGTCCTCTCAGCTTGACCATTCATTTGAGGATGAAAAGCCATGTTAAGCTTAACCTTGCTACGTCTCTTTGAAATGACCACTAAAAGTGAGAAGTGAGTTGAGAACCATGATCCCAAATGATAGACAAGAGCACCCCATGTGAAACGACCTGAAAAGTGCTTGAAAATGTGCCTCGAAATTTCCCATAATCATAACTTTCATATATCTCAAATTCTGTGTTGATATCAAAGATCCAACCTCATATTCATGATTAGGGGGCAAAATTGAGTGGAAAATGGGCTAACCCCGATTTTAGAGCGATCACATAAAAATTTAGAGCGATCATATAAAAATTTGAAATTTCAAAATTTTGCTTATCCAGTATTGATCCGCGCTAGCGCGGACCTAGTTTTTTGACCATTTTTTGTAATCTTGATCCAAGGCTTTGAGGCCTTGGGCCTAAGCCTTTCCATTCATAAACACACCTATACTTAGTCATTTTTCAACGCCGTATCAAACAAGACATTCCCCAAAACCTTCTCAAACACTTAGACAAATATTTCGCTCAAAATCAAGGGTCCAAAACTTATTCTAGATCTTAAGGAATTCACTCAAACTTCAAGTTCTCAATCAAATCTCCATCAAGGCATCCTCCAAAATTGAGGTATGTGGGTTTCAACCATTAGGTCCTTTCACTCATGGTGCCCAAGCTTCCTTTTTACATAAATTGCATGTCTTTAAGTTGGTTTACTTTTGAGTTTTCTTATTATGAATTTGACTATGAACTATATTGGTTTTTTTTAAAGTGTGACTATTTATGCATGTTTTGAGCTATGAATCTAAGATCTATGATGAGTTTTGATGAGGGGTTTCAATGTATTTTGCAAGGTGGTATTACCAATTGTTGGTGGGTTTATTTACTTCAAGTTTTCTACATGATTTCACTCTTGAATTGCATGATTTTAGCATTACACACCCACCAAGTGTTTGCTATAATGTCCGAATTAGAGTTATTAAGTTATTGATGATCTAATGCATGGCCTATGAGTCAAGCGACTTTATAATGATAAAAGTAATGTATGAGTGTGTTGATTTCATAGAAAGTATTTATAGTTTTGCAAGTTGACCATACCATAGATGAGGAGTATGTACCTCATCTACCTTGTCGGGTGGTAGCAATCCCGTACTACCCATAAATGAGAGGTATATACCTCATCCACCTTGTCGAGTGGTGGCAATCCCGTAGTACCATAGATGAGGGTATATACCTCATCCACCTTCTAATTGGGTGGCATGCCTTGGATTCCAAGTATCAAGTTGCTTTGTCTATAATGATGATCTCTTACTACACATGTAAAATGATCTATATAAGCATGTTTACTTCAAGTGTCATTTACGTATGCCATATTTCTATATGCTCATCCATTGTCTAATTAGGCATTTCCATTATATTGCCTATCTCTTGTTGCATTGCGTCTGACATACTTAGTACATTCAAATGTACTAACATATACTCTATTCCTACATGATGTTACAATGTATAAACCAGAGCTCATCACGATCATCCTCATCCTCCCCGTGGCTAGTTGGTCATCTTGAAGATAAGCTATTGGTGAGTCCTCAAAGTTCGAGGATGTTAGCTATGCTATTCTTGCTTTTTTATTTCCTAATATTGAACTGTTTATACTATGAGGGTGAGCCCAAAAAGTGTTAACCCTGAAGTCTATATTTAGAGGTTTTGTTGGATCTAATGATGTAATGGTGATTGAGCTTTGAGTCTTTTATGATCTATGCTATGGAAGATTCCTCGCATTCCCTTTTATCCTTATTCCTTCTATCTTGTTGTTGTTTAGTTACTTTCGCGACCAAGGATGTGTAGATGATATGCTAAGAGGCTTGTTTAGGTTCCCTCTGGGTTCCTATTCACGTGTCAAATATAGGCGCTAGGCTTGGATCGTGACAAAATGGTATCACAGCATTAGGTTGTTAATGGTCCTCGGCATCCAACACACCACGTCAATTAGAGTCTTATTCATGGTTGTGAAGTGCACCACAACTATGAGTGAGAGGCTATGAGGCATTTTAGGAATTATTTCCCTTCTTCATACTCTTATGTCATGATATAGAAGTTAAGGTAAGGTTTTCCCCTAATGAATGTTTTTTGCTATGCTAGATCACGCCTATCCCAAGAGGAATAAGAGTCCGTACTCACGAAGAACAATCGGCTCATGAAGAGTTCCGGGATACTATTGCCATGCTAGCTCAAGCCCTGACCAATCAAATTGACCATGGGGCCGAAGTCCCTCATGCTCCTACTCTGGCATCTCGGGTGAGGAACTTTATGAGGATGAACCCACCAGAGTTCCATGGGTCTAAAGTGGATGAGGACCCTTAAGAATTTGTTGATGAGGTGTATAAAATGTTGGCTATTATGGGTGTTCGGTTGGAGGAGAAGGCGGAGTTGGAGGCATACCAACTCAAAGGGGTAGTTCAAATATGGTTTGTCCAATGGAAAGCAGAGCAAGAGAACAACAATGTGATTCTATGGGAGGAGTTTAAGGTGATATTTCTCAACCGCTTCTTCCCTCTTGAGCTTTGGGAGGCCAAAATGATAGAGTTCATGAATTTGAAGCAAGGATCTATGAGTGTGAGGGAGTATGCCCTCAAGTTCAACCAACTCTATAAATATGCTCCACACTTGGTTGCCGACCCGAGGTCTAGAATGAGGAGTGTCATAAATGCTATGTTGATTGGTGACATGGACTTGTCCCGCCTCATGAATTATACCGAACAATTGGAGGGGGAAAGTTGAGAAAGAGAAGGGGCAATGAGGCCAAGAGGGCCTGTTTTGAGGGTATATTCCAAAGTCCCAAGGGTGGACAGTTCCATCAAGGGCAAAGGTCTTCTCATGCTTATAATAGAAGGTTTGCTAATGACTAACCAAGGGGCTAAGGTGACAGTGGTGTGGTTCCTAATGCTATGCCTCAAAATGTGGTAAGGGTCATGGTGGCCCATGCTTGAGGGATACCAATGCTTGTTTTGGTTGTGGGAAGTAGGCCACAAGATAATTGATTGTCCATGTAACTAGAACAAGGGTAAAGATGTTCGTTCAACAAGGCCAGGGTGCAAATGAGGTTCCTTTGGGGAGAGGAGGCCAACAAGGTGATTCTCCAAGGCACAATCAATTCTATGCTCTTCAAGAGAGGCAAGGGGTAGATGAGGTGCCTAATGTCATCACCGGTATGTTAATAGTCTTTGATTTTGATATATATGCATTGATAGACCCGAGTGCCACTCTTTCTTTTGTTACTCCTTTTGTTGCCAAAAAGTTTCATGTTGAATCCGAATTGTTGTGTGAGTCTTATGAGATGTCTACTCCCATCGGTGCATCTATTGTTGCTAGAAAGGTCTATAGAAATTGTCCCTTTTACATTTTGTATAAAATATTGCCCTGTGATCTTGTTGAGTTGGATATGGTGGATTTTGATGTCATTCTTGGGATGGATTGGTTGCATGCATATCAGGCCTATATTGATTGTAGAACCCATAGGGTCAAATTCCAATTCTGAAATGAACCCGTCCTTGAGTGGAAGAGTCATGATGTGGTGGTCAAGGTTATAATCTCTTGCATTAAAGCCCAAAAGTTTATCTCTAATGAGTGTCTTTATCATCTTGTGAGGGTTAGGGATGTTAAGTCCAATGTCCTTCCTCTAAAGTCGGTTCCAGTGGTAAATTGTAACATCCCACATCTTACAATACTAGTACTATTCAAATGAAACATGATATGGTTTGGTCAAATTAGCACCAATTTTTAAAAGTTCTTGAATTCAATTAAAGGGTGATATGTATGTCTAAAGCTGAAAAGGGTCGAGTGTAAATAAGTTTTAAGTTGAATTGAGGAGATCACGGCCTTAAATGAAGTGAGAGAAGTGAGGTGTTTGTAGGACTTAGGAACTAGAAGGTGAGTCACCTACTTGCTTAGCTTAAATTTGCTAGCTAAACGGAGACGACGCCAGACGTCGAATTTATCCAAGTCCGATTATGAATAAAGCCCGTGTTAAGGGTGTAACTTTAGACCATGTTTTAGCATCACAAATAAACTATATTTTTAGCCTAAGAATAATAGAGAAAGTGCCCAGGTACAACAAAACTCACATGGTGAGATGGGCCAAAAATAACTAAGAGAAAGGAAACAAAATGGGCAGCAAAGGCCCAACCAATTTGAACCCAATAAGGCCCAAATGAAAGGGAAAGAAACTGCATCACCAACTTAATAAAGTAAGGCTAAAAATACCTTAGTAGTTTGGCCAAATTCCCCATTTAAAAAGGGTTTAAAATAGCTCACATAAGCCATTTGTAACTTGAACAAAAAAAATCAGATTGTCTTCCAAATTTTCTCTCAACTCTTTCTTGACTTTATAATCAGCCAAAGAAGGCTTTTAGAGTTCTTAAGGAGGCCTTTAACCTTGAAGGTAAAGGTAAGTGATTATAATTGTGTATTTAGTGAGGTTTGTTTATGAAAAAAAAGAGACTATGTTGGTTATGTCTATGCTGAAATTGTTGGATAACATGTGTTCCAAAAGTTGTTGTACATTTTTCTTGTTTATTTTGAAGCTTTTCTCTTTTTGGTTGGATGGATTATGAAGGTAGGCTATTGTTATTAATTAGTATTGGTTCTATAATGATGTATAAAGGCTGCTGCACCATTTTTACAGTCCGCGAAAGTAAGTTCTTGTGTGATATCGTAATTGTGCTCGTAATAGGAACTTGTGGGATGATTGATTGAGGACTATGGTCTCATGTCCTCCACCTATTTTGAGGACTATTTTTGAACTGTTTTAGGACTAGTTTTATGTGTACATATGATGGGTACAGTTTGGTTAGAGTTGGAACAGGCTTGGAATTTTCGACGTCAAAACGTGGCAAAGGGACGTAACGTTATACTGCCTATTTGTATGTTGCATAGAATTGTTATATGTTGTGCTTTATGGGATATTGTAAGATTGTTATGGCACTAGAACAGTCTACACATGATATATATATGAGAATGTGTATTAGAAAGTACGATTAGGGGCGGAAAGGTTGAAAGAATACGCTCGGATTTATAAATACTCACTTGCTGCCCGTATGTTGTTTTTTTTATGACATTGGGCTGCCAAGATGTATCTATTGGCTACTAATGCTAGTTTTATTACCTATTATGTCGTATATAAATATTTGGATTAAGGGAAGTTTGTCTCGAGATAATAGCGAGGTCGTACAGCGAGGTATGTAAGGCTACTTGATTTCGTATTACTTGGCATGAAATCTAGATTCTTCCTTGGCACATAAAGACACTTACCAACTCTGACACAACTATTAACCGTGTCTCCACTCTTTCACATATTCATATGCTCCTATACATAGTCAACTTTAAATCTACATACATACGTGGATACCAAGTTACATAGGTTCTTGTTGCTAAATAAAGTTCACGAGTTATTTCATCTCATATGCATTTCATTATCTGTGTAACATACTCTTTTTACTGTCATATCGTCTTGTATGATTATGTACATGTCACATACTACATATAAAGCCCTACAGCTCCAATATTGTGACCACCAAAAGAATTATCTCAAAGGTAATTGAAAGGTAAAGTATATTGCTTATTGATCGGTGGTAACCCAAGGGGTGGAAGAATGACCTAGCCAGGGTCGATCCTATCACGGGGGGTAGCCCAAGGGGTTAAAGGAAAAGCCTAGCCAGTGCCGATCCTGATATAGATTTACCACTGATCAGCTGGTCATTTGTATTACAATTTGTGCATAGATTATATAGTAAAGGTAAAGTAATAAAAAGCACATAAAGTACATGATACCACAATATAACTAAAGATGGTCTCTTGACCAACACCAGTGCATAGTTTCATTTGAGTTGTTACTTCATATACAGTATTTCCTGCCTTACATATTCAGTACATTATCTC
>JAABOM020058119.1:0-14318 GCA_011800125.2 Solanum clarkiae | reverse complement strand
TTCGACGTCGAGCCTCGTCTCCGTTTAACTAACCAACTTAAGCTAAGCAAGTAGGTGACTCACCTCCTTGCTTCTAACTCCTATAAGAACCTCAATTCTCTCACTTAATTTTAAGGCCGTAATCTCCTCATTTTGACACAAAACCTGTAAACACCCGACCCTCTTAAGCGCTAGACGCACATATAGCCCATTAATGCGAGATTCAAGCACTTTTGAAAATTAGTGCGGGTTTAACCAAATCATGTCATATTTCATTTGTATAGTATTAGTATGGTAAGGTGTGGGTGTTACGCTTATTCTTTATTGTGACCTTATTCAGTTATCGGTAGTCTATACACATTCTGAGACACCATCTTTCTTATCCATTAATAGAATAGGAGCACCACAAAGAGAAATACTAAGTCTTATGAAATCTTTCTCTAGCAAGTCTTTCAGCTTCTCTTTCAAGTTTTTCAATTTAGTGGGGGTCATTAGGTAAGGTGGAATCGAGATAGGCTGGGTGTCGGGGAGAACATCAATCCCAAAGTCAATATCCCTGTCAGGAGGGACTCCAAGTAGATCATCATGAAACACTTCGGGAAACTCATTCACAATCGGGACTGACTCAAGAGTAGGAGACTCAACATCATCAGACTTAACTCATACAAGGTGATAATTATAACCTTTAGAGATCAACTTTATGGCTCTAAGATAAGAGATAAATTTGCCTTTAGGTGCAACAGAACTCCCATTCCACTCTAAGACAAGTTCATTCTGGGTCCTACAATCCATTGAGGCATAACAGGCATGAAGCCAATCCATGCTAAGGATCACATCAAAATCTACCATCTCCAACTCTATCAAGTTAGCTAAGGTATCTCTATGATAAATAGATACTACACAATCCCTGTAAACCCTCTCAGCTAAGACAAACTCACCAGTAGGGCTGGAAACAACAAAGGGTTGAAGCAAAAACTTTGGAAGAATCCCAAATTTACCAGCCACATAAGGGGTTATAAAAGGCAGAGTGGCACCCGGGTCAAGCAATGCATAACAAGAAAAAGTAAAGGCTCGAAGCATACCCGTCACAACATCTGTTGCTGCCTTCTGATCCTGACGATTACCCACGGATAAAGATAGTTTATCCCGCCTCCCATGCTCATAGTAGTATCCCTCTGATGACTGCCCGCTGGGGATGCTGCGAAGGACCGTTCTCTGTTGCTCTCTTCACCTCGCATCCTCTTCGGACACTCATACTGAAAATGACTAGTCTGCCCATAAAAGTAGCAAACATATTTGCCAATACGACACTCGCCCAAATAGAGTTTACCACTTTTGTCACAAGGTAGCTTTCTCTTTGTACCTTGGGTCACACTAGCTTGAGATTGAGAACCCTGGGCTCTGAAATTATGATAATCATAAGACTTCTAATCATACCTATTTTGCTGGACGAGAGTGAATCGGTCCCTAAGGAACCTAATTAGACTCATGCCCTATCGATTTTGCTTTCCTGTTCATCTGCTCTTTTCTATCTCTATTCGTATCCTCCTCTATCTGTTGGGTTTACCCCATATGGAAATGTCCATGCTTGGGATCAACAAGGCTACTTTGCATTCTTTATACACATGCCTGCCCAAGCAAGATACAAACTTTCGCATCCTTGCCCTCGTGTCTTGGACCATCTCTGGAGCATATCTGGACAACTTAATACACTTGAGACTGTACTCCTTAACAGTCATCCCTCCTTGCTTCAAGTTTATGAACTCGTCAACCTTCACCTCCCTCAACTCTTGGGAAAGAAATGGTCATGGAAAGCAGCTTCAAACTCCTCCCACTCTGCAGGCTCAACATCTTCACCTCTACTATATTCCCGTTGATTGTACCAGACGTTTGCAACATCCTTCAGCTGGTAGGAGGCAAGGTTAACCCCTTCGACCCCACTAGCATACATGGCCCTCAAAACCTTGTACACCTTGACGATAAAATTCTGTGGGTCCTCTTCATCTTTCGACCCCGTCTACACTGGAGGGTTCATTCGCAAGAAATCCCTGAGCCTGGTTGCAGTCGTGGACTCCTGTGAGTTAGATTTAGGAGATTGAGGACCTTGACTATTTCCCTAGGAGGCAACTAGCTGAGTAAGAATGGTAATGTCTCTCTTAAACTTTTTCTCTAAAATGGGAGCCGACTATTCGTTTGGGAGGCATATTTTGCAAACTTGTAACACACGAATTAGAATAAGATTTTCATAGAGTTAAACTCTATCGCATGAACTCGGATCATAGAAAAAGGATAACACTTCCTAATGTCATATAGCCTCTTGCTTATGAAATGTGGTGCACAATACACCTATAAACAAGACTCTACTAGACACAGCTTAGTAGATTCCCTCGGACATTTAACTCGGTGCTCCAAGTTTGTCACTCTCCGGGAGGGTACCCTAGATGTAATTGTCACTCAGAAACTATTGCTAGTCCCCAAGCGAACCACCTGACCTTATTACATTCGTTCAATCAATCATTAGTGGAAGACATCAGATAAATGACAATTAATTATTAATGGGATACTCTACCTCATCACATTGATGTTAGAAATAAAGGCCATAGGCCACAAGACTAATCATTTTCGTCCATCACATAAATAGAACTAAAGATAGTCAATGAAAACGAAAAGAGGAAAAAGAACTCCGACATCAACCCATCATCTCTCTACATCTATGAAGCCTCTATTTTTGTAAGTCTAGAATGGTACCATGACAGTCCATGACTAGCACAAACTTAGAATAACTCAAAAGCAATACGAAAAGGAAATAAAGACATCCTCCGAATGAGGAGGAGGACTCACCAAGTCTCTATCTGAAAGTTTGTGAACCTCAACGAATCATTTGCTGAAGCCCTCTATCTACTGAATCTGCATCATAAAATGATGCAATGCCAAATGACATCAGTGCGTCGAATGTAAGGTACGTAAATGAGCTTAAAGTAAACAATATAGGCAGATATGATATGAAATAACATCAACTTATCAGGTACTAACCTCAACTCAGGATATAAAATAGGACAGGATCATATCATATCAATCAAGACTCATAATCATACCATCACGTTAACATCAGAGTACTATCAAAATGAAACCTATCTGAGAGTTTCTCTAACCGATAACCATCACGTATGAGCCGGTGATGATACAATGAAGAGATGTCGTTGCCACATCTGTCGAATACCTTCCCGGGGTAGAGGACGAGTCTATCAGTGGATCCATATGTCTATCAAGTCTTCTTTTGGGACTGAGGAAACATCTGCTCACACAGTCCAATCCTCTCCTATGTTGGCCACGTAGTTAATATGTACGAGTAAGACTCACTCTTACCTATTTCGGTGCTTAACACTCCTCCCATGACTTGACATACTAATAAGTCTATCAACATCAGAATGTCTGTACAATCAGTCTCTCTCAGACAAGGACATCAACTCATTTTGTCATCTATCAACTCAAGGAATTAGGAACATTTGTTAAAATTCCAGTTCAACCTCTTAAACACTCTAAAGGTCTCACTCTCAATCAATTCCCTCAACATTATCATTAACACTCACTCAATTCAAGATCCGGACCATAACAACCAAGCACATTCACATTATCAAGGGTCTGGACATCAATTCCTAGGTTCATTCTTGTAATCATTAGCAATTAAGCATGTAAAATTTATACAATAGTTCAAATAAATCATGTAAGCAAGTAGTTCAGGTTATGATAATCATCAATTCAAGAAAATATATGTATAATAATAGTAGTTTTCAAGATAACATTTAAGAATTTATAAAATAAGACCTATCACTGTCAACTATTAATTCACTGCAGTCAAAGGGGCACATGCAAGGACAATCTCATACTTTGGGTAGCCTTACATAACTGGAATGAAGATTATCTAACTCTTCTTCAAGAACTTGACCCACAACTTTGAAATCCCCCAAGCTTCCTTGTCTTCTCTCTCAGGAATTCTTTACGTAGATTGAGGAAAAATAGATTTAAAACTCTTAATATGAATAAAATAACCCTTAGGTACCTTTTTTGGGACTTAGGATAGGGTGGGGAATGACGAAAAAACCCTTCCCATAAATAAAGAAATAATTTCATGAAATTTGCATTGACTCGCGACATGCCAGGGGCGCGAACCAGTGTATTTTTTCCAAAATTTCCTCCGAATGAATTTTAATCTTCCCATCGAAAATCTTGAAAAAATTATAAGTGTCAGTTCGCGTCGTGCCAAGGGCACGGACTGACACTATTTTGGAATTAATTAGCGAAAATTATTTTTCGACTCGGTTGCTCTGAAATCAGTTCGAGGCCATTCTCCCACTCAGCTTTTCATGCTGATCGCAAATCCAATCTCGTATTTCCCATCAGAGCTTAGGAACACGCGTTGTGCACACGATTACGTTTTAGGTGCATTTCATAATTTCGCGAGGTGTTACAACATCTTCCTTCATACTAAGTGGCGGATGTATATAATCTGTTATGTGTGCTTAAGCACCCATTGTTATGTTTGACAAACACTATTATTTATGTACAAAATTTAATAATTCGTCAAAATATATTAATAGAGCACCCGCTCTATGTCACAATTCTTAAATTAAAAAATATTGAGTACCCATGATATAAAATTTTTGAATCTGCCACTGTTCATACCAAACACACCCTTAAAGGTCATATGGATTTCATAGGAACTTATTGCCACATTCTACCACGAATTCATAAAATTAATATTATTTTAATACTAAAATATATTTTTTCTCCAATAATATTTCTTAACCCTTGCTAATTATGCATTGCATTAAAAAAATCTAAATTACTAATACCATAATTTTAATTAATATTATTCTAATATTAAAATATATTTCGCTCGAATAATAAATCTTTACCCTTGCTAATTATGCATGCGTTAAAATTTTTGCATTATTAATATCATAATTTTCTCTGTGTTAATTATTAAAAGCTCACAACTTGGATGTATTCACGTGTTCATACCAACTTGCTAATCCAATCTCAGCTCATTAAATTTTAAACGTACACACGTGGCGCTCATCAAAATGATTACTGGAGGGATGCATTATTATTATCCGAGGGGATTAGCAATCCCTTGAAAGGTGATATGAGTAATAGTTTGGAAACCATGTAAATTATTTATATTTATAATTAATATTTTTAAGTTATCTATTATTTAAAAATTCTTGCGTTGAAGTCAATGTCAACACTATATGATATTAATAAGGTATCAATATAGTAGTAGAATATCATAAAATATTAAACTCAATCTTATAGATATCGATATAGTATCAATATACTAATAAAGTATCACAAAGATTATATTTTCTACTAACTTAGAATTTAATAAATAAGATAGTTACTTTAATAATTTTCTTTGAATTGTTATTTATTGAAAGAAAAGGGTCAATCCTATATGATACCGATAAGCTAAGAATACGCAAGAAAAACACTCCAAATTATTGATTAATCGTCAGAGATGGCTCAGAACCAATACTTCATTATCTAATGGATCTTTCCGTTCTAATACTCTACCCAAGAGTAATCCGTGTTTATCAAATCTATTCCTATCCAATGGAATGCTATTAGATCAAATGACAAAATCAATGTTGAGAAAAAGATGGCTTTACCCAGATGAAATGAAAAATTAGATTCATATAACATAAAAAAGATTTTTGATTCCTTAGCCGAAATATATCACCACTTCGTGAAAAATCGTTAGGTATGAATATGTTAGATACATGTGACTTGATTGGTGAAATAGTATCTCTCTCCCAAAAAGTATATATTTTTTAATCAACACATAAAGAAAACACTTTACTGGGAATGAATAAGATATTGAGAAATTGCTCATATATAAAATTCAAATTAATGATATGGGCCTTTTCCGTAGAAAAAGGAATCATGTATTCCAATATATCAATATACCAATAGAGTATACAGAGGATTAACCTCAATCCTATATATTATCGATATAATATTGATATACTGACTGAGCACCATGAAGAATACATTTTCTACTAATTTAAAATTTAGTTATTTCTTAAAAGAAAGAGCTCAATTGTATATGATATCGATTGGACATCAATATATTGGCAGAGTATCACAGAGGATTAAGCTCAGTCATATGTATATCAATATGGTGTCAATATACAGACAGAATATCACATAGGATCAATTCATAACAGTTATATTGATGTCGTGTTGATATTATGCTGACGTCATGAGCGAAATGAAAAAGAGAAAAGCGAGATAAGAGGATCAATAGTTTGGGTTATGCATCCATTAAAAGTAAATAGTTTGAATTGAGTCCATTTTGAGTAAATAATCCCATAAGGGTCTATTTTGTATAATTTTTCCTAATTTATACTATATTAAAAAGGTGAAGGTCCTTAGAAATATTATTTGCACTTTTTACTCTCCACTAAAAGACTTTGCTTTAGATAAAATTGTCTTTTCACCATTTTTTATTTAAATTATTATTTAATTATATTTATAATATTGACTTTTAAAATATATGGAAAGAAGTGATAAAATAAGGATTTCTAGCCATGGAAAGACTCCAAAATCTTACTTATTTGATAGACTTCTACTTTTTCCTTATTTGAATCAAGAAAATACCCTGCAGTCGCTAAGGAAAATTCTAATTTACCATGGGTTCTAATTAGTGATAGAATCTCTATATGTAAGACCTTTATAAATAAATAATTATCAAAATTACTTTTGTAGTAAATTTTTTTTTATAAGTTCATAATTAAATTAATTTTTCTCACTTTGATCATGCGCAAAGTGCCTACATGTCAGGAATCGAATTTTTATGTTGTTTAAGGCCGTCATGGGTCCCCTACGTCAAGCCAAGTTCAAAGGATTTTTCGTTGGCTAAGTTCGACAGAAGTACTGGTAGAAGGATCAACTTTAAACAAGCATAACTTTTAGCACATTTGGAATTGGGTGGTCTACAATATTTTAAATAAAAGACCTTTGAGTTAGCTTCGCAACGCACTTGATTTAACCTCATTTCGAGGTCGGATAAAGGAGTTATGATCGTTTTCATGAGGCCCTCCCGTGCGGTGTTGTCAAACAGACTGTTTGACAGCCAGTGTGGCCTTTAATGAGCTGTTTGGGATAGTTGGGTTTGGAAAAGGCCATTTTTGGCACTGAGGAAGGTTGTACGGTCAGTGGTACTGGTCGTGTGGCTCACCATTGACCGTGGGGATGGCCACAAGGTGTGCCAAAGGGAGCTTGTTGGAAATTGGGGAAAGTGTGGCTAAGGGTGGTGCCACGGGCAGTGTTGAGGGGCCGTGTGGAGTGGGACGGCCCATGGACTTGAACATGTGGTGGCCTGCAACATTTATTTTTTTCTAAGTGAGTGGCACGAACCAGTACATGGCCCGTGTAACGCCACACGAGCCGTGAAGCGGTCCATCAAAGTGACGAGACGTCAATTTTTTTCCAAGTTCCCAACTTCCATTTTTGTTTCACTAAGGCACTTCACATGGGCACTCCACATGACCCGTGGAGTGCCACACAGCCAGTGAAATCACCAGTGAGACGACGCTTTGCCAAATTTTTCATCCGATCACTAATGACATTTTCACAAATTTTAATTATTCTAATAATTGTTTTTGAATTTCAATGCTATCTTGACCTTCTAAAAGACATAAACAATATTCCTAAGGATCAAACTCATTACTCTTATCTCAAATATACCCTCAATTCTCTCAAGAGCCTCCACTAAGACCCCAATCTCAAATTCAAGGAAACTCAAGAACAAGTTTAGATTCCAAGACCCACTTCTAAGCTTCCATTCTTTCTCAACTCAATTTCAAGAAACTTAAAGTCTAAAGTATGTGGGTTGATCCTTGACTTCCTTTCAATCAAGGAGACCCAAAATTATTTTTAAGCAATCTCATGGATTTCTTGTTTACTTTAAATTGGGATTTTAAATATTATGAATCCTAAAATCCTAACTATGTATGGGTAGTATTTATTTGATGATCTTAATGTGATTTAAACTATTACATGAGGATTTTCTTAGGGGTTTATGGAATTTCAAGTATGAATATCCCCTTTAAGACTTCTAAATGCATGGGTGATTGCACTATGAATTTAAATGTGGATTTAATTATGTTTTTAATTGAATTTCGTATTATATTGTTAATTTTAGATTGAATACTAATTACCCATGTCATTGACTCATTTTCCATAGCATATGCATTCATGTACATGGATTATTTTGAGAAATTATGTTATGGGTTAATCCCAATCATGTTCTATGATATGTGTTTTGATAAAATGTTGGTTATGGCAATATTGTGATCACATATATGTCTTTGATTTAGGCTCTTTGAGCATTTTGGGTCCTTGCACAATTTTGTATATGAATGGGCTATTCCTATGCATGAGTATATAGACTATGAAATTATGTTTTGGCCTTTAAGCTAAGAATGCATTGAGATGGTTTCGGAAATGATTTACTTCATTCGTAAGTATGCATGTATATATGTATACGTATATTAATTCTTGTGGGATGATGACTTAGCACTGATGGATTGGGGGCGTTAGGGCTATCCCCAAGGGCCCTCTCCTTTCCTTTGAACTATGTGCCTAGCATAGGTTTTTGATCCGAAGAGGGAGTTATCTTCTAAGGAAAAGGAATTATTTGACTTGTGATTTGTGAAAATCCTATCCTAAGAGGGAGTTATCCCATAAAGAAGGTTACTTCATATGAAGAGAGAGTTGTCCTGTTAGGTTAAGTATGGTCTACCCTTGGCAAGTAGATCACCTCTTTACCGATGAGGGGATTTCATCGGGATTCTAAGTATTAGTATTCTTGGTCTTACTTATGTCAGTTGAGGTCACATCCCCAATATATATAAGCACATCACTTGTATTTCATATATCATGATTTTTATAGCATCTCAATATATTACATTCTTTGATATTCAACTCTTTTGACATTATGTCCCTTGTCATTTAATGTTGATATGCAGGTTTTAGTAAGTTACATACATCGCACCCTGCATACTTAGTACATTCAAACATAGTAATGCATACTCTTGCCTATATGATTTTACCATGTAGGGATCGAGGACTTTCCTTCCACTGTTCGACGTTTAGTTCATATTCCAGATTTACTTGCAGTGGTGAGACCTGTCTTTCAAGGATGCACCACCATCTATCTACCTATGTTACTACTTCTTCTTATGTATTTGAGGGTGAGCCCGGGGTATGTCTTGGCCCCCGACCCATCTATGTAGAGGCATTGTTGGAGACCTTGTAAACCTCTTCACGCTATATGTTATGTATTACAGTTAAGTCTATGTTATGTATATGGTTATCTTTAAGTACCGACATGTGACTTGCTCTCATATTGATGGAAAGATCCTAAGACAAAATTTCCCTTATAGTGTGAGTCCTACGTACCCGTCCCTTAGTATTTTTGTGCTATTTGTTATGTGAACTCCTGTTGACCCTTTCCCCATGATGCCCCATAGCGTGAGTCCTACTTTCCGATCCCTTAGAACTTTGTGTTAATTGTTGACTATGCTTTCGAACCGATGATGCGAGTTTTGGTATCTTGAAGCTTGTTTGGGGACTCTCGGGTTCCCATACACCGTGTCACATCTAGGCCCTAGATCCGGGTCGTGACAAAGATGTTTTCAAAGCCCTAGGTTTGTAAATGATCCTCGGAGTCCAACATGCTACGTCAAGTAGAGTCCTAATCATGGTGTGAAGTGCATCACGCCTATGAGTGGGAGGCTATTACGATGTTCTAGGAATTGTCTCACTTCTTCATGTTTATGTCGTGCTGTAAATAGTTGGTTTAGCTCTTGACCCTTGATGGTATCCTTACTTTTTTTTCGAAGATGCCTCGTGGTAGACCTGCCAAACTGGCCCCAGCTAATGAGGGTCAAGCACCTCAAGAGCCTCAGGATGAGCCTGTCACTCATAGTGAGTTCCATATGGCCTTTTCCATGCTTTGCCAGGTGGTGACTACTCAGACTAGGCAGGCTAACCTTCCTTGGGATTCCACTCCGGCTTCCAGAGTGAGAGATTTCACCCGGATGAATCCTCTGGAGTTCTTTGGGTCTAAGGCTGACAAGGATGCTCAGGAGTTCACTGACGAGCTCTCAAAGGTATTGAGTGTCATGGGTATCACTTCTGAGGAGAGTGCTGAGCTAGCTGCCTATTAGTTGAAGAATATAGAACAAATGTGGTATATTCAGTGGTTTATGGAGAGGGTTTGTGGAGATGTTGTTAATTGGGAAGAGTTCAAGCTTACTTTTCTGGATCATTTCTTCCCACTTGAGCTTAGGGAAGCCAAGATGACTAAGTTTATCAACCTCAGGCAGGGTAATATGAGTGTGAGGGATTATGCCCTCAAGTTCACCAAGCTCTCCTAGTATGCCCAACACTTGTGGCTGATCATCGTGCAAGAATGCACAAGTTCATCTCCGGCGTTTCTGACTTGCTTGTTCAAGAATGTCGTACATCCATGCTTAATCAGGATATGGACATATCCAGACTTATGGTTTATGCCGAACAGATCGAAGGGAAGAAACTCAAGGGGAGGAGGATGTATGATCCTAAGAGGGCCCATTTTTATGGTGGGTTCTCCGACTCTCAGTGTGGTGGTTTCGGCCATTTCAAACAAGGCCAAGGTTCCTGTGATTGAGTTGCTAATGCTAAGGTGCCTCCTTCTAGGGCACCTATTTATGGTGGTCAGGGGAAACCTATGTCTACAAACACCACATAGGTCCTTGTTGGAGAGAATTGGGCGCTTGCTTCGGGTGTGGTGATAAGAATCACAAAGTTGCCGACTGTCCGAAGAACCTTCAAAAAGGTCAAGGTTAGGTGGCTTAAGGTGGAAAGGTCAGCCAAGGGTTCCTCAGGCTGTTTCTCTGAGGAACAGCAGGTTCTATTCTCTTCATGTGCGTCAGGAAGTTAAAGAGGCTCTGGATGTTGTGACTAGTACGTTAAAAGTCTTTGATTTTGATGCTTATGTTTTGCTTGATCCGGTTGCAAACTTGTCTTTTTGTGACTCCTTTGTTGGCTATTAAATTTGGTTTGAGTTTGAAAATTTTGAGGGAGCCTTACTCGGTTTATATTCCCGTAGGTGAATCTGTTGTTGCACATAGAGTCTATCGTGGTTGTCCTGTTTCCGTATTGCATGAGGTATTCCTATGTGATCTTGTGGAATCGGAAATGTATGATTTTGATGTGATTCTTGGAATGGATTGGTTGCATGCATCATATGCCTCTATAGATTGTAGAACCCACGAGGTCAAGCTCCAACCTCCCGGTGAGCCCGTTCTTGAATGGGAAGGTAGTGACTCCGCTATCAAAGGTCGGTTTATTTCCTACCTCAGGGCTCGGAAGATGATTTCCAAGGTATGCATATACACATTATCAGGGTTAAAGATGTAGAGTCTGAATTGCCTGCTCTTGAGTCTGTTCCAATGGTGAATAAGTTTCCGAATGTGTTTCCTGAAGACTTACTGGGTATTCCTCTTGAAAGGGAAGTAGACTTTGGCATAGATCTTATTCTGGATACTTAGCCTATCTCTATTCCTCCCTATCGTATGACACTGACTGAGTTGAAGGAATTGAAGGATCAGTTGAAAGATTTGCTGGAGAAGGGTTTCATCAGGCTAAGTATATCTCCATGGGGTGCTCCAGTGTTATTTATAAGAATGAAAGACGGATCACTTCGGATGTGTATCGACTATAGGCAACTGAATAAGGTGACTGTTAAAAATAAGTATCCATCCCCTAGGATCAATAACTTGTTTGACCAACTTCAAAGGGCTACTCACTTTTCGAAGATCGACCTCTGTTCTGGGCATCATCAGTTAAAGGTTCGAGAATGTGACATACACAAAACGACCTTTAGAAGGAGGTATAGGCACTTTGAGTTAGTTATGATATTGTTAAACCTAACTAATGCTCCGATCGTGTTCATGGATCTCATGAATCGGATGTTCAAGTCTTTTCTTGCAAGTTTTGTGGTTGTTTTCCTTGATGATATTCTTATCTATTCCTGAAGCGAACGGGAGCAGATGGATCATTTGAGGTCGATTTTGCAAATCTTGAGAGAGAAAAAGTTGTATGTCAAATTTAGCAAGTGTGAGTTTTGGTTGGGTGAAGTTGCTTTTCTGGGTCATATGGTGTCCGATGATGATATAAAGGTGGATCCGAAGAAGACTGAGGCGGTAAAGAATTGGCCTAAACCGTTGACTCCTTCGGACATTCAGAGCTTCCTTGGGTTGGAAGACTACTATAGAAGGTTCATTGAAGGGTTCTCATTTATTGCCTCTCCATTGACTAAATTGACTCAAAAGAAGGCTAAGTTTGTATGATCGGATGAATGTGAGAAAAGCTTTCAAACTTTGAAGGATCGATTTACATCGGCTCTTGTTTTGACTCTACCAAATGGCATGGATGGGTTTGTGGTATATTGTGATGCCTCTCGAATTGGGTTGGATTGTGTAATGCAACATAGTAAGGTGATAGATTATGTATCAAGGCAATTGAAGGTACATGAGTGTAACTACCCAACTCATGACCTTGAGTTAGTGACAGTGGCCTTTGCTTTGAAGATTTAGAGACACTATTTGTATGGGGATCATGTGGATATTTTTCCTGATCACAAGAGCTTGCAATATGTGTTCACTCAATGAGACCTTAATTTGAGACAAAGGATATGGTTGGAACTCCTAAAAGATTATGAGATAAGTGTTCTATATCACCCCGACAAGGCAAATGTGGTAGCCGATGCTCTTAGTAGGCTATCCATGGGAAGTGTAGCTCATGTTGAGAAGGCAAGAGAGAGTTAGCAAGGGATGTCCACCGTTTGTCTAGATTGGGTGTTAGAGTGGCCAATCTAATGGTGGTGGTATACATGTTCTAAATAGAGCCGAATCCTCGGTGGTTGTTGATGTGAAGGCTAAACAAGATCTAGACCTATCCTTGGTTGAGTTGAAGAAATTGGTTGCCGAAAAGAATATTGAAGTTTTCTCCCAAGGGGGAGATGGTGTACTTCGATATCAATATCAGTTTTATGTTTCAGATGTGGATGATCTTAGGAAGGTAATTATGAGTGAAGCCTATAGTTCTCACTATTCTATTCACTTGAGGTCCACGAAAATGTATCGGGATTTGATGAAGGTGTATTGGTGGCATGGTATGAAGTGCGACATAGCCAAATTTGTATTCAAATGCCCAAATTGTTAACAAGTGAAGGCGGAGCATCAAAGGCCAGATGGGTTGGCTCAAGATATTGAGATTCCTACTTGGAAATGAGAAGACGTAAATATCACGCCCCAAAGTCCCGTAGGGCGGACCGGTACCCGTTGTCGATAAGTCTCGGGAGAACCAACCTGTAACTGTATGTGTTCTATACATATTACAAGGAGTTTCGATGTTTGACATGCTTTTATGAATATAAATAGTGATAACAAGCCAAAAGGAGATGTATATGATTAGGCCGTTGGGGCAACACTGTCTAAAGTGCGAGACATGACTTCACTTTGCTTTACATAGTCTACAAAGCCTCTAAATAGAGAAAAACGTCTGATAAGGGTCGGGACAGGCCCCGCCTCAACAAACTATGCAATAAAAACATGTAAGCTCTAGACATGTACAAAGCCCCGAAGCAACCTGGAGCTTGAGTATGTAAGGCAGGATATACTGTATATAAAGTAACAACTCAAATGAAACCATGCATCTGTAGAAAATCAGGGACCACCCTTAGTTATACAGTGGAATCATGTACTTTATGTTCTTTATATCACTTTACCTTTACTGTAAAATCTGTACTGTAGAATTTGTGCACAGGTGTAAACAAATAACTAACTGATCAGTGGTGAAACTGTATCCGGATCGTCCCTATGCTAGGTTCTCAATGAACCCCCACGGGCTACCACCCATAAACTGTATACTTTATCTTTCAATTACCTTTGAGATGATTCTTTTGGTGGCTATAATATTGGAGCCGTATAACTGTATATGTAGCATGTGACATGTAGATAATCATACAAGACAATGTGACAAATAAAAGAGTACGTTGGATAAACAATGAAATGCATATGAAATATAACAACTTGTGAACTTTATTTCGTAACAAGAACTCAGCTAACTTGGTATTCAAGCATGTATGCAATTTTAAAGATGACTATGTATGGAATCATATGAACATGTACAAGAGTGGAGACATTGTTGATAGTTATGTCGGAGTTGGTGAATGCCTTTATGTACCAAGGAGAGATCTATGTTTCATGCCAAGTGATACGAAATCA
>JAABOM020058118.1:0-14318 GCA_011800125.2 Solanum clarkiae | reverse complement strand
CCTCGCTATTACCTTGAGATAACCTTCCCTTCATCCAAATATTTATCTAAAACATCGTAGGTAATAAAACTAGCATTAGTAGCCAATAGATACATCTTGGCAGCCCAATCTAATAGAAAAAAAACATACGGGCAGCAAGCGTATAATTGTAAATCCAAGCGTATTCTTTCAACTTTTCCTCCCCTAATCGTATTTGCTAATACACATTCTCATATACATATCATGTGTATCCTGTTTTAATACAATAACAGTCTTACAATAGCCCACAAAGAACAACACACAATAATTCTACGCAACATACAAATAGGCAGCATAACGTTACACCCCTTTGCTACATTTTGACGTTGACAATCCCGAACCTATTTCAACTTTACCCAAACTGTCCTCAACACATCTATATAAAAACATCCTTAAAATAGTCTTAGATCAGTACCAAATCAGTCTTGAAGGATGTGAGGCAATAGCCTTCCATCCATCAGCCCACAAGTTCGTAGTAAGAACACAATTGTGATATCCTATAAGAACTCACTTTTGCGGACTGTAAAAGTAGTGCAGCAGCCTTTATACATCATTAAAGAACCAATAGTATTAATAATAATAGCCTACCTTCATAATCAATCCAACTAAAAAGAGAAAATCTTCCAAATAAAAAAGAAAAAATGTATAATAATCTTTGAACACATGCTGTCCAAAATTTTCAGCATATATCTAACCAACATAGTCTCTTATTTTTCATGAAGAAATCTTATAAAAAAACACAACTATAATCACTTATATATACCTTCAAGGTGAAGGGCTTCTCCAAGAACCCTAAAAGTCTCTTGTGGCTGCTTGTAAAATCAAGAAAGAGTTGAGAGAAAACTTGGAAGACAATCTGATTTTTTTTTTTGTTCAAGTTAGAATGGCTTATGAGAGCTGTTTTAAACCCATTTTAAAGGAGAACTTTGGAGGACCTACTAAAGATTTTCTAGACTTAGTTTACAAATTTGGTGATGCAGCTTCTTTCCCCTTTCACGTGGGCCTTATTGGGTTCATATTAGTTGGGCCTTGGGTGCCCATGTTTCCCTTTTCTCCTTACTTAGTTTTGAGCCCAATTAGTCAAGTGGGTTTTGATGCACTTAGGCCTTTTTTTATTCATCTTGGGTTGTAAGTATTGTCCATTTATGATGGTAAAACATGGGCTAAAGTTACAATCTTAACACGGACTTTATTTACTATCGGACTTGGACAAATTCGACGTCGGGCCTCATCTCCGTTTAGCTAGCAAATTTAAGCTAAGCAAGTAGGTGACTCACCTGCTAGCTTCCTAAGTCTTACAAGCACCTCAATTCTCTCACTTTGTCTAGGGTCGTGATCTCCTGAATTTGACATAAAATTTATTTACACTCGACCCTCTTCAGCGTTAGACGTACATATCACTCTCTAATTTGAGATTCAAGCACTTTTAAAAATGGGCGCTAACTTGACCAAACCATATCATGTTTCATTTGCATAGTACTAGTATCGTAAGATATGGGGTTTTACAAATTGGGGTTATGAATTTTCAGTTTATGGGGGGTAGTATGGGATCCATTGTCGCAGAGAAAATCACCCGTTTGATTGAACACTTGCCAATAAAAAATTACCTCTCATTATAGTGTGTGCTTCTGGGGTGGTGCGCATGTAGGAAGAAAGTTTGAGCTTGATGCAAATGGCTAAAGTCTCGTCTGCTTTATATGATTATCAATTAAATAAAAGAAAATTTATGTATCAATCCTTATATCTCTGACAACTGGTGGAGTGACAGCTAGTTTTGGTATGTTGGGAGATATCATTATTACTGAACTCAATGCCTACATTGCATTTGCAGGTAAAAGAGTAATTGAATAAACATTGAATAATACAATACCCGAAGGTTCACAAGCAATAGAATACTTATTCCAGAAGGGTTTATTCAACCTAATTGTACCCCGTAATCTTTTAGAAAGCATTCTGAGTGAGTTATTTAAGCTCCACGCCTTTTTTCCTTTGAATCAAAAGTCAACCAAAATGTATATATGTGTCAGTTTCATGAATAGTATCAATAGTATTGCAAGTTGACCGCACCTTATTCGGGGGGTGGTAGGCCCAAACAATCACGTTGGGGGAGTTTGTACCTCGATTGCCTTGCTAGGGGTAGTAGGCTCGTGCAACTATGTTGGGGGATTTGTACCTCAATTGCCTCACTTGAGGGGTAGTAGGCCCGTGCAATCATGTTGAGGGGATTATACGTCAATTGCTTTGCTCGGGGGTTGGTAGGCCCGTGCAACTATGTTGGGGGGTTTGTACCTTGATCGCCTCACCAAGGGATTGGAAGGCCTTGGATTCTACAATGATAACCTCTTACTAGACACGTAATATGTTCTATATAAGCATATTTACTTTAAGAATCATTCATGCATGTCATATTGCTATATGCTCATCCATTGCCTAATTATGCATTTCAATTATGTTGCCTATCTCATGATGCATTGTATCCTTCATACCTAGTACATTCAAATGTATTAATGCATACTCTATGCCTACATGATGTTACCACGGAGGAATTGGAGATCCTCTTGATCATCCTCCTCCTCCACGTGGCTAGTACTATCTCTTTAAGCAAGGTTGGTGAGTCATCAACTCCGAGGACAATAGCTATTTATCCTATGTTATGTAAAGTCTTTTTTCTTTGTTTAGATGCTTATGACTATGAGGGTGAGCCTGAAAAGTTATCTTGGCCCCCGCCCAATCTATGTTAGAGGTGTTGTTGGACAAATTATGTATTTATGCTTGAGCTTTGACTCCTTTGATGATTTATGCTATGAAATACTTCCCTTAGTCCATTTATCCTTATTTATATTTTCTTATCGACGTTTAATTGCTTCCGCGACCAAGGATGTGTAAATGATATGCTAAGAGGCTTGTTTGGGATCTTTTTGGGTTCCCATTCGCCGTGTTACATCTAGGCTCTAGGCTTGAGTCGTGATAGGACCTACACCATGAGAAATATCAAATGGGACCCACTCTTCAAACCTAAGGAAGAAACTACCACGGCTATAGCATAGAATTCTTTCCCCTCTTCCCCCCCCCCTACTTCCTTAGAAAGAAAATGGCTTCTCCCTTGCATCAGCGGTGGGAAAACCCTTACAAGTGGACCTTGCTACCAAGAACCAGATTAGACCTACCTATGCTCAGGTCAAAGTTGAGGTAGACCTCAATGAGGTCCCCTAATGCATTAACATAGGAGTAAAAAAGAAATCTAGGGAACTCATTGAAAGATGGATTAATATCAACTGCAACTATGTCCCAAAAAACTATACCAACTGTAAAATACAGGGACATAATGAGCAGCAATGCTACATTTTCCATCCAGAGCTCTATCCCAAAGGAGAAGGGGAAAACCCTAAGGAGGACAGGCAGGAAGAAGAGGACAAAAGGGATGCAAACAAAGGAAATGAGCAGCCAAAAGAACAAAAGTTTTAGAGAGGCAAAGGAAAAAGTGATAGGGACAACAAAGGTCTACGTTCTTGGAAACGTAAACGACTTTTGAAACAGGCAGAAACAGTTCAAACCAACAATCAGTTTGAGGCCTTGCAGGTCAAAGAAAAAGACCACAGGATGGAAAGAGAAGATAAGATTGTAGAGGGCGGAAAGGCTCAACCCAATGACAAAAGGACACCAATCCATACCACCAAGGAATGGGTCAAGGAAACTTTTCATGGAGACAAGCTTCAAAATAAACTTGGACAGGAAACCAGCAGGGAACAAAAGGTAATACTGGAAAAATGGTTGAAAATGCTAATAGCATTCAACCATTGCCCCCTCTAATGAACTTGACGATGTCGAAAGTGTAAACAAAAGAGCCCTTACTCCAAATGGGGTGGCACAACAAGAAGCAAACAGTGAGACTATGGAAAAAAGGAATAAGGACTTGCCCCACTCCATCAACAATGCCAGTATTGATAACATTGAATTGATTCTTATTGATGACCCCTCTTGATGCTACAATAGTTATCGATCCCAACCCCACTAAGGTGGTAGCAGATGTAGAAGGTATAGAGAAGAACATCGCTTACATATCCAAGGAGGGAGACCTTTCCCCAAAACTAGTAGGCACTTTAAACAGTGCAAATAGGAAAGCCCAAGGCACCCTCCCACTATAACTTAAGACAGGGAACAGTAAGGATAAAGGTGTTCTAAGTGACCAATGATAGACAAATTACCAAATCTTAATAAAAGATATCACTACTCCTTCATCAATCTCATGAAGCCTTTTCAAGAGGCTTCAGAGATAAATCAATATGCGAAAAAATTGGGATTTTAGAATTCCTTCTGTAATTCCAATGCTAAAATATGGTTAATTCTGGGACTCAAATTAGTTGGTGGAGACCATTGAGGACTCTAGCCAATAAGTGACCTTGAACTTTAATTACGACTACAAACGTTTCAAATTTACTACTTTCTATGCTAGATATGGCCCTTTGCACAGATTGGAACTTTGGTAAGCCCTCCAATATATATAAGATAACACCCATATCCCTTAGGTTGTGAGGGGAGAATTTAACACCATCCTCAATCAGGAAGAGAAAATGGGAGGACTTCCTTTTGCCACTCATGGATGACTGAGATTTTGCCAACTACATCAACCACTGTGCATTGACTGAATTGAAAACTCTGGGTAGCTAGTTCACTTGGTGGAATGGTAGAATTGAAGCAAAATATATTTTTGAAAGTCTTGATAGAATCCTTGTTAATCAGGAGTTGCTTGGGTGGTTCCCTTCCTCTGAGGTATACCACCTAATTAGACAAGGGTCTAACCAAGCCCCCCTCCATCTAGTTTGCAATACTACTTAACTCAACTTCTCCGAGCCTTTTAGATTTTTGGGGTTTTAGACTAAGCACCATCAGTTTTGGACATTATAAGAGAAAACTGGACTATTGACTTCATTAGGGATCCATTTACTGAATTCCATATCAAGCTCAGAAAGGTGAAAAAGGCATTGGCTTCTTGGAGTAGAGATACCTTTGGAAACATCTTTCAAAAAATAGTTGCTTTAGAAGAGGAGATCAAAGTCAAGGAGATCCAATTTGAGATCAATCCCCCCATGACCAATAGAGAAGAACTAAGCAAAGTTTATGCTGAGCTTAAAAGATATTGGCTCATGGAAGAGGATTTTTGGAAGTAAAAAGCAGGCATGAAATGGTTTGTTGATGGGGATAAAAACACCACGTTCTTCCACTTCTTCGTTAATGGGAGAAGGAAGAAACTCAGGATAGATGAAATAACTTCCATGGAAAGTGACTTGATCACCACTGAGGAGAACATAGGGGCAGAAACCTCCAGATTTTTTTCCCTGCAATTCTCTGAAGACTACTTGGCTGAGGACTTTTCTATGTTGAACTGCATCCCTCCTTCGATTACTAAAGCTGAGAATGAGGCTATCACCAAGATGCCAAATAGGGAAAAGATCCGGAATGTAGTGTCCCCCATGAATGTTAATAATTCTGGGGGTCCACATGGCTTCTCTAGGCTATTTTTGCAACACTGTTGGGATATTGTGGCCCCTAACATTGAGAGAATGGTCAAAGCCTTCTTCTGTGGGTTCCAGCTTCCCAGATTCATCACTCATACCAATCTGGTTTCATTCCCCAAAAGGACAAAGTGAGGAACCTTAATGACTTAAGACCTATTAGCCTTTGCAATTTTGTAAATAAGATCTTCTCAAGGCTCCTGCTAGATAGAACTTCACCCCTGGTTCCTGGAGTCATTTCTAAGAACCAATCAGGGTTTATGAAAGGAAAAAATATAGCTGATAATGTCCTCTTTACCCAAGAGATCATTAGGGACATTGGAAAAGAGGAACAAGTACCACAATGTGGTAGTAAAACTTGACATGAAAAAAGCTTATAACAGAATTTCTTGGGTTCTTGACTAAGGTGCTAAGGAAATTTGGTTTCTTTGAGACCTTAATAGACCTCATCTGAGGCTCCTGAGCAAGAACTAGTTGTTCTCATTAATGGACAATCTCATGGATTCTTTCAATCCTCAAGGGGTGTGAAGCAATGAGATGCTCTTTCCCAATTCTTTTCATCATAGTAACTGAGGTCTTGGCTAGAAGCCTAAACAACCTGTTCCTTGATGACAGATTCATGGGCTATGGGATGCCTAAGTGGAGTCCCAAGTTCAACCACCTGGCATATGCTGATAACACAATTTTATTTGGATCAGGGGACAAATATTCCATCATTCCAACGACAAAGTCATCAGCAATTATGAGAAAGTCTCATGGCAGAAAGTTAATAGAGAGAAAAGTTACTTCTATGTACATGACAAAAGTCCCTTGTGGTTACAATGAGACTAAGGAAACTTACTAGACTCAAAGTTGGTAACTTTCCTTTCACTTATTTGGGCTGCCCTGTGTTCTATGGAAGAAGGAACTCTTCCTTTTTTGAAGAGCTCCTTGTGAAAATCTCCAGAAGGATTAGAAGTTGGCAGAATAGATTCCTATCTTATAGGGATATATAGGTACTGATTAATCATATGCTCTCCTCTATCCCTATGTATCTTCTCTCCATGATGAGCCGCCCTCCCCCCCAAGAAAACCCTAGAACAAATTCACCAGATGTTTGCTTCCTTTTTTTAGAGCAAGGTGGGAAGAGAAAAAGGCAATTCTGGTGGAAGTTTAGGACTGCTGTGGGATCCCTGTGGTCCTCCTTCATGTGGGTTAAATATAGTAAGAAAACTCATCCCCTAATGGCTTCTTCTAGAGGTGGTTCCCAAATATGGAAAAAGATGGTGGAAATCAGAGAGGAAGTTGATAATGACATCTGGTGGCAAGTTAGAAGAGGCTCCATGAGTTTCTGATTTGACAATTGGACCAAACTAGGGGCTCTCTACTTCATTGTGGAACAAGGAAAAAAGGAGGAAATTGAAGTCATAGACTTCATTGTGAATGGAGAATGGGACAAGGACTCTGTGGAAGGGCTACTGGACCAAGATTTGATTGATCACATCACTAGTACCATTAATCCCTCACTGGCATAAGAGGATGATATAGCTTGGTAGATGGATCATCCTTAAGGTCATTTCACTACTAAATCAGCCTTTCAAGGGCTGAGAAGAAAAAGGAAGACGTCCGGTGGCTATACAATATCTGGGTTAAAGGTGTACCCCTCAAATTTCCTTTTTCCAATGGGGAACTTGGAAAAAGAGGGTGGCCACTAAACATAATTGCAAAAGAGTGAGAATCAATCTTGCTTCTAAATGCTATTGCTGACCTGAAGGGAAAGAGA
This sequence comes from Solanum clarkiae, assembly GCA_011800125.2. Classification (NCBI taxonomy): domain Eukaryota; kingdom Viridiplantae; phylum Streptophyta; class Magnoliopsida; order Solanales; family Solanaceae; genus Solanum; species Solanum clarkiae. The sequence goes on along the minus strand of JAABOM020058118.1, from coordinate 7,025 downwards.
AAAGCATGACTCATCTATTTCTAGCAGCCCTCACACCCTTAAAGTTGTGCAGGCACTTTGCTTTTTGTGTAGGTAGGCTATCCAAGACAACCATTTTTAATTGCAAATTAGTAAATGGTGGAATGCCACAACAACTAGTAGGTTAATTCCTATCATGAAGGTAGTCCCTATGATCATCTGGTGGCTACTTCGGAAAAGAAGGAACAATAGAAGATATGGTAAAGATGTGACCTTTGACACTCTAGCATATCATTCCCTTCAACTGATATATTGTATGACAAAGGCTTGGCACCCTTGGATCTCAGCTCCCCAGAGATTGAACCAGTTTGATCCTTTCTTTGGAAGGCTTTAGACCAAAAATTTACCGTCTTCCTGTCAAATGGACCCTTCCAGCCACTGGTTTGCTCAAAGGGAACACATATAGAGCTAGAAGAGGAAATCTAGGGAGGAGTGTCTATGCCTATTATCTGAGAGATCACCAAGGAGACATTTTCTATGTAGAAGCAGGGAAAGTGGGTCACTTGTCCAGAATAGAAGCTGAATCCATAGCTATGCTAATGTAAGGACCCAAACTTTGTATGACCTTAATGGATCTTGAAAATTTGGTTTCGAAAAGTTTTGGACCAAGGTGACTCCCCATGGTAGCCTACATGGTCTGTATGGAGCTCTATATACTGTGTAGAGCTTCCTTGGAGTGGCCCTTGGTTTATGGAGGATGTTTGCCCTTAAGAGTGGAGTTTTAAACTAAGGAAGAGTACACTTGGACCCCTCAGGGTCCTTGTGACAATTCACGGATAGTGTGGTGCGCTGTGTGGTGGCCTTGGCTTGAAATCCCACAATTTTGGGATCAAGTGTAGTGCCACAGCCAAGTACACGGCCCTTGTGAAGTAGCAAGGCCCGTGTGGCCACCCATCTGGGCTCCGGAGTGAAATATTTTCTAAATATTGGATCACTGTCTCAGAACTTTGTGGTGAAGAATTTCTATGTGAAGTGGTACAGAGCACCATACCATACAGTCCGTGTAGAGTGGTACAGGTCGTGAAGTCAGTTGTGTGAATGCCTTAGTCGGATTTTTCTAAGTATGGAATCTTTAAGCTCAAGCTAAGTTGACTTTTGAGCCCTCAATTCAAGCTTATTTTTGTTGTTTAAGTCCATCATGGGTCTCCTACAACAAGCCAAGTTCAAAGGAATTCCATTGGCCAAGTTTTTCACAAGAGCCGATGGAAGGATCAACTTTAAACATTCATATATCTTAGCACAAAAAGAACTGGATGATGCACGACTATCAAATTGAAGCTCTTTGAATTAGCTTTCTAAAGCATCTGGTTTCATTTCATTCCAAGTTCAAAACAAGAAATTATGCCCTTTTTCGTAGAACCTATGTGGGTTGGTCAGTGTGCCTTCATGGACCGTGAAGAGCTTCACGACCCACGAAGCCAACCGTGTCAAGTTTCAGATAAAACTTAAATGGCCATTTTATTGAGGTGTTTTTGATATTTTGATACTTCCCCAAGGCTTTTTAAGACCTTTAAACCCCCCTTTACATTCCTAAACCTCTCCTATACTAATTTTAACCCCTCATTCAAGACTAACCCTTAATTTCTAGAATCAACCTCTCAAAATTCTCTCCAAGTCTCATCTTCAAGATTCAAGCTAGGATTCAATTGAGGTTTCAACTTCAAGATAAATTCTTCTTATGTTCATTTTCCTAAGCAAGGTATGTGGGTTTTGATCCTTTGTTCCTTTCAACCAAGGAGCCCCAAACCTTTTTCAAGTAATTATTCATGAATTTAGCTTAATTTAAATATGAGTTTTCAATATTATGATTTACTAAATTCGATTGATGTATAACCTATGTTTATCTAATGATTTTAAGTTGATTAATGCCCTATTATATGGTTTACATTAAAGTTATGTAGTTATAAATGTACATGTCCCCTTCAAAGCTTGATTTATGCATGGGTAGTCTATATTATATTTTAAATGTGAATTTTACTTATGTCTTTAATTAGATTTCATAATGTTTGTTCATTTTAGATTTAATCTCTATTACTAATGATATACTTCCATTATTCATTGCATATGCATTCATGTTCATAAATTTTATCAAAATTGTGACGTGGGTTAAAACCAATTATGTTTATGTAAATGATTTTGGCAAGATATTGGTTATGATGAGAATGTGATCACATAAATATCTATTGTTATTGCTCTTTGATGATTTCAAATGCTTGCACCATATCCTATGCACTATATTCTTATTTCTATGCAAAAGAATCATGAGTATGAGCTATGATTTGGCTTTTGAGCCCAAATGTGCATTGAAATGATTTGAAATGACTATTGTCTATTTTGAAAGCATGTATATGTATAAGTATTCTCGTGGGATATTTTGAATTAACATCGATGGGTTGGGGGAGTAAGGGTTATGCCAAGGGTCCTCTCCCTTTCCTTGAACTATGTGCCAGCATAGGTATATGGTAGCCATTATCGAAAAGATCGGGTCGTAAGGAAGGGTTACACATTTAAATATGATATGATAAGATATGTTTTGATATGAAAATCCTTTCGTAAAGCGTGATTGTAAAGAAGGTGTCCAGGACACTGAAAAGATGTGATCGTAAGGTGTGGTATAGATTACCCTTGGCAAGTAATCTTCTTCTACCAATGGGAGGTCTACATTAGACTAATTCATGTAATAGCTCATATGAGTTTGATTTGTTGGTTATAGTTCATCCCCACTGTATATGACCATTTTTGCATTTCATGCATCATGGATTTCATGGCATATTGTATACTACTCTTCTTTGGATATATAATTCTTTCGATACTATTTGTCCTTGTCTTCTAACATTAGATACAGGTCTGTTACATCATATGCATTGCATGCTCTCATACTTAGTACATTCAAATGCACTAACACATAATTTTGCCTTCATGATCTAACCATATAGGGACCGAGGACTATGTTCATCCACCATTTGACGGCTAGATTGGATTTGAGACATTTGTTGTGGTGAGTCCTATATTCCAAGGGCAAGCCACCATTTCTCTACCTTTGAAGTCTTGTTTATGTTATTTACTTTGAGGGTGAGCTCGGGAATGTCTTGGCCCCTATCCCATCTTATGTCTAGAGGCATTATTGGACATCTTATAGACTTTTATCAGATTTATATGTTATGTGTTGTATTTGGAGCTTATAGTTATAGTTATCTATTGGATATGGCTATTATGGATTGATTATGAGATTTATGATATGTATGTATGTTTAATCTGGAAATGTGAAAGATCCTATGTCCCGTATTGCCCCCATAGAGTGAGTCATACTTACCCGCTCCTTAATTCTTATTTACTATGTGCTATGTGAATCCATGGTAATGCCTAATCCCTATGACATCCCCATCGCGTGAGTCCTACTTTCCCATCCCTTAGAACTATGTGTTTACTATTTCTTGTGCGCTTCTGAACCGATGATGTGAATATGGATATTTTGAGGCTTGCTTGGGGACTCTCGGGTTCCTATTCACCATGTCACTCTTAGACCCTTGGTCTGTGTTGTGACAGAGATGGTATCAAAGCACCAGGTTTATAGATAGACCTCTTAGTCCAATGTGCCATGTCAATTAGAGTCTTTTTCATGGGTGTGAAGCACGCCACATCTATGGGTAGGAGGCTACAAGATGTTTTAAGATATGTTTCACTCTTTATGATTTATATTATGCCATGGAACGTGTCTTATGGTTTTCTATCTCCATCCCTCTCTACCGAATAGGGAGAGTTACTTTGGGCTTGTAGTGCAATTCAGGGAAGGAAGATGTTTTAGTTGATCTTATAGATGAGGTCAAAAGGTAGTTGATAAAGGATGTGCATTGTTTAACAAGCTTGCTCCTTCAGATGTTCGGAGTTTTCTTGGGTTGGTTGGTTATGATGGAAGGTTTGTTGACGTTTCTCGTCTATTGCATCTCCATTGACCTAGTTGACTCAAAAGAAGGCCATGTATGTATGGTCGGGATAGTGTGAGGAGTTTTTAGACATTGAAAGATCGGCTTACATCGGCTAGTGGTGTGACTTTACTAGATGTCGGTGGTGTGTTGTAATACTCATCAGATTGGGTTGGGTTGTGTACTTATGTAACATAGTAAGGTGATAGCTTATGTACCAAAGAAATTGAAAGTGCATGAGGTTAACTACCTGACTCATGATCTTGAGTTAGCGGGATGGTGGTATTTGCTTTCAAAATTTGGAGACACTATTTGTATGGGGTACATGTAGAAGTTTTCACCGATCACAAGAGTTTGCAATATGTGTTCACTCAAAGGGATCTTAACTTGAGGCAAAGGAGAAGGTTGGAACTCCTAAAGGGCTATGACATGAGTGTACGATATCATCAGACAAGGCAAATATTATAGTTGATGCTCTTAGAGGACTATCTACGAAAAGTGTGGCTCATGTGGGTGAAGCGTAGGAGGAGTTGGCACAAGATGTTCATCGTTTGGCCAGATTGGGTGTTACGTTGACCGACTCTAATGATAGTGGTGTTCATGTTCAGAATGAGGATGAATCTTCTATGGTTGTCGAGGTCAAGACAAAGCAAGACTTAGACCCATCATTGGTCGTGTTTAAGAGGTTGGTTGCCGAAAATAAGATAGAGGTTTTTTCCCAAGGGGGATATGGTATAATTCGGTACCAAGATCGATAGTGTGTTATGGACGTTGATGGTCTTAGGGAGATGATTATGAGTAAAGCCCATAACTCTCATTATTCTGTTCACCCGGGATCTACCAAAATATATCGGGACTTGAGAGAAGTGTATTGGTGGCATGGTATGAAGAAAGACAACACCAAGTTATATATAATCGGGGGTTAGTTAGAATGGGTGGTGTGCCTGCTTTTATTATATAGGATTGTGGTATCCAACTTACTACTTACTTTTGGAAATCATCTCAAAAGTGGCTTGGGCTCAAAGGTGAAGTTGAGTACAAGGATTGTGGTATCCAACTTACTACTTACTTTTGGAAATCATCTCAAAAGTGGCTTGGGCTCAAAGGTGAAGTTGAGTACATACCTCTTTTCATTCTCAATCTGTTGGGCAAGTCGAGAGGACAATTCAAACTTTGTCGGACATGTCGAGGTCTTACGTGTTGGAATTCAAGGTTAATTAGGGTGTTCACCTACCACTTATTGAGTTTGCTTCCAAAATAGTTTTCATGCTAACATTGGTATGACACCATTTGGGGCTATATGTGGTAGAAGGTATAGGTCTTTGATGGGGTGGTTTGAGTTAGATAAGATGACTTTTATAGGCCTGGATTTAGTGTTGGAGGCTATGGAATGAGTGAAATTGGTTGGGGAAAAGTTGAAGGTGGTTCGAAGTCATCGAAAGTCTTATTTGGATATTGGAAAGAGGGGTCTTTAGTTTCGCATAGATGATTGGTATATGTGAAGGTCTCACCTATGAAGGGTGTGATGCATTTTAGGAAGAAGGAAAAGCTAAGTCCCTGGTATTAGGTCCTTATGAGGTTTTGAGCGGATTGAGAATGTGGCTTATAGGTTAGATTTGCCTCTGGATTTGAGTTCTATTCACCTAGTTTCCCATGTATCTATGTTGAGGAAGTTGGCTGGTGATTCTTGTACTATTGTACCTTTGGAAGGTGTTGAGGCTGAGGAGAACTTGTTTGATGAGGAAGTTTCAGTTGAGATCTTGGATGGGTAAGTGAAGAGGCTTCGCAACAAGAATCAACATGCTCACAAAATTCATATTCAAAATTTAAATCTATTTATTTAATGTATTCAACAATGATGGATATTATCTTTCTAATTTAATTTTCGTCATGCTTTCAAAAACAAGTACTCTAATTTTCTTAGGAGAATTTCATAATATTTTTGTACATTTAACTTTATGTACATTTATTTCTTTTTTTATTTTTAGAAAATAAATAAAGATAGATGTGAAAGAGAGATAAATAAAACAAAATAAATACTTCCATTTCAGCCATCCTAGATATGCAAAAACTAAATGAAATATTATTTTCAAATAAGCATTCAAAGTGCTTTGATAGTAAAAAGAAAAGAAGACAAAAGCCTAAAAAATACTATGTTTACACAAAACTCCTTGTTGCAAAAATGAATCAACTTGACTGTAGCTTTTGATTGATATTTCTTCTTCTTACTTCACCTCATAATATGAAATTCTAAACCTTCAAAGAAATCCTTCCAATTCCTTTTGTTATTCCCACATGACTGATGTTTAAGTGAAGTGTTATTGATATAATTATATGGCATAGTGTTTATTTCGGGGAAAGGTAAAGATAGTAACATACATAGTGTTGATGATTCTTGAAAATAACAAATGACATTAGATTGATAAAGTTTTGATTCCACAATTTCATCCATCTTTGTATCTGAACTTCTTTTCAGCTAATAAATATCGCCCAATATTTGATTTTGTGTGAAAAAGTGAAATAGTAAATGCATATTATATATGTTCATAATTTAATTTAATTATGAAGAATCCTTTCAAATTAAGCTATGCATGCACATATAAAGTTATAACCGCAAATTTACTCCACAAAGTCATTACGTATTTGTGATTTTATAACCGAAATATTATGTAAGTGCTTTAAAGAATGAGATAATTAAATAGAAGAAAAATAAGTGAAGAAAAAGATGAAAATTTAAGTAAAAACAAATAAGAAGAAGATTAACTCACTCTATCTAAACTAAGAAAAAGCAAAAAGAAAATAATCTCAAAACTTGAAATAAGATTCTACATTAATGTGATAATGAATTAATAAAATAAAGAAGAGATAATGGAAAGATCATTAGCTAGCATTCAACTCTCAAAATAGAGTCAAACGTTGGATCATAGTCATAATATTAGTGGAATAGTGTATCAATTTTTTACTTCACATCTTTCCACTTCTAGTATTTAGAATAATAATATGATATAATTATTGACTGACGAGATATAGTAATATGGAGAAGAAAAAATTCTTTCAAGCACCGACAGAACCGGAAGCGCCCCT
>JAABOM020058117.1:0-14318 GCA_011800125.2 Solanum clarkiae | reverse complement strand
GGTCCCAAACTTTCTATTTTAAAACCAATTGAGGACTTTCGACTCCAACTTATTTCATCCGTCAATTCACTTAACTTTCAATATTTACGCACCGCGAACATACCTTTCCATTCCTTGAGTCAACCAATTTTCTTTCGGGATGATCCCCAACTACCATGAGAAGCTTTCCATCAGGGCTGAGTAATATATATTGTGAGCGTAAAAAGAGGAAACAAATATCAAAAGAAAATGTATACCACTGAAAGACTGTTGTATCAAGATAGGACTTGCATAAAAGAGATACTATAACTGAAACAGGTTCAGGCATAGACTAGATGAATGTAGACTTACATTCACCTGCTAGGGAAAATGGAAATGGTTTGACAATTGAAAATTCTCCATATCAAAATCACTTACTCTGGAATCATCATTTGAAGCAATAAAATGAACTGCACCACTACGTAGAAATAGATATTTTGTTTAGCCTAATTCTTCATAAGAAAAGAAAGTACACCCTCATCGATTGAGAGAGGTTCAGGCAATAAGTAAGATGATGCAATACCTGTCAGTGTTGTATATCTCAGTTGCAGTCATAATGTCCTCATCGTCATATGTGGGCCAGGAACAAAAGCAAACATTGCACATAATTTGAAAACTCATAAGCTTCTTCATGTTAAAAATATTGATGGCAAAAGCTAAACATGAAAGCAGGGGCGGGGCAGTACTCAAACATTTAAGCAAAAAAAACACAAAAAGAATTCCAAAAAATCAATGTTATTTTGGAGAAAAAACAATCGTAAGGACACTGACAAACCTTAACGATAAGTTATCCTTTCATTCCACTATCAACAAGCAGCTTATCTTTCATAGCCAGAGTTCTTACCTCAGGCTCCATAAATCCCCCTAAAGTCTTTCAGAATGTTTCTAATAGAGAAAAGAAAAAAAGGGTGAAAAGGAGGTCCAAATAGAGCTATGATAAGTGAATTTGATGTACAAAAATACATACCTGGACTAGCGCTATATGACCTGATAAATCGAGAATTTCAATTTTTGCACAGGTCAATGATGGCCAATGAATGATAGAGTCATCCGACTTAAGGTACACATCATGCTTAGAGGGTGCCCAAACCAAATTCCTCAGTTATGTTGCAAAAATTGGAAAAAGAATTGATGAATTATTCATAATGTCGTTCAACTTATTCTCGAAGTAAACTCCTAGCTTATTTCATACATAATAAAATAGAAGGGCTGACAAAAATCTGAAATCTACCCCTAAGTCAGAGAACGTTGCTGTAATGGTTCTTGCATTCCATCTAAATTCATAGTATAAACCATCTTCATTGGGTTATACAATCTTGTTGATATAAAAGGGGGGGGGGGGGAGAGAGAATGACATCAAATCAACATTGAACTCAAAATTTTTTCATCTAAACCAATTAGAAAGTAATTTAAATACAAGCTTTTTTGATTTCTCACTAGATTGAGGAATATCTTAAAAGTTCAGATACTCTGGTAGTCTTCTTTGCCTAGCTGCCTCCTTGGTTAAGCCATATTGTCACGCCCCCATGATGGTACCTATGGCATGGCTGGCACTCAAACAACTGTTGGCTCCCAAGCGCACCATTTGGTCTCATAACATTCATTCACTCAACATATTTAACATACAACAGATGAGTAAAGATAGTAAATGGGTGGACAAGTCTCAATAAATAAATAATTAAGTCAACTAAATAATACTAGTAAAAAAGAAACTAGCCAAAATAATTGTTCAACTCATGACAACTCAAATTCTAGTCTATGAAGCCTCTGTCACTATTAATTGGTGCAAATTACAAACTCATGGCTACCTCAATTCAAAAATATAGCTAGTCTAAAGTCTGACTCTAATAGCTAGATGAAAATAAAATTAGAATCCTCTGTGGTAAGGGAGGGATCACCAACTTGGCTAACTGTAAAAGATCCTCAATGGTACGTGTGCTGATGATCTATAGTACTTTTCTCCACATCATGAAATGACGCTGTCCAAATGGACATTAGTAAGTAGAATGTACGAGTATGTAAAATGACTGAATGAAACAGATATAAGAAAAATAATATAGAAATAATATCAACTCAGAAGACACTCAATTAGAATGTCAATTGTCTAAGCAAGAATAAGGAGTAGATAATGACCCATCTATACCCGTCAATCCAATATAGTCAAGCAAATCATATTACTATCAGTATAGGACCTATTTGAGAGTTTCTTTTATCCTACAACAATTACTAATGAGCCCGTGATTATACATTAGTCTCGCTGATATTGCCACAGCCACTCCGTACTTACTAGGTAAAGAGTGAATCCAATCCACAAGGGGATCTAGACTCTCAATTCTACTATCATTTCAGGGACTTTAACTCAAGATGGCACCTCCAATATAATGGTTCAATCATCACCTACTCTTGGCAGCTTAGTTAATGAGTGTGAGTTGTACTTACTTTTACTCATTCCAATGCTCGATACTCCTCTAAAGATTCAATTCCATAAACCATCCATCTTAATTAATCTCATAAGTACTCTCATCATCTCGTCAGCTCTATCTCAATCGGGCCTTCCAGCCTATCATATTAACTATCTCATCAACTCAACTCTCAATCATTCTCTCAAAGAGTTTAGACCAATCATTAGGGGAAAGAATTGATTACACAAATTATTAGAGTTCATTTATGAATACTCACAGGATCATCAATTTCTCTTATCCTGTCATCATGCTCATATTACCATCACAATCAACATTATCAAATCAAGGCTCTAGAGTTAATTCCCTAAGTTCATTCATGCATCATTTATAAAAATATCATATGGGGTTATGCAGTAACTCATGAAAAGAATTAAATCAGTAAAATCAAGTTTATGATGGTCATTAACACATAAAAATATAGAGAATGTATAATTTACAAGGAAACATTCATGGAAAAACATGCATAGTTACTCAATACACACATCTATCAATCTCTCTCCATCAAGGGGCACATTGGAAGAAAAATTTGATACTTTAGTTTAGCATTACATAGCTGATATAGAGTCTTGAAAATCAACTTGGCTAGAATTCTCCTCAAGTCTCTTGCATCCTCGCTCTTCCTCTCTTCTCTTTAGCCTTATTCTTTGTTAAAAGCTTAGAAAGACCTAGGAATGGGAATTAAAATGCTTTTTATGCTAAAAAAAACCTATATTGATCATATTTTAAGTTTAGCAAAGGTTGGAAAAAGTCTGGTGAAACGCCTAAAAAATGTTCTTCGTAAATGCCCATTTTCATATATCTCAAAATCCATGTGTGATATTAAAATATGAATTCATATTCTTGATCAGGGGAAAAACTTAGTGAAAAATGGGTATAACCCAAATCTTAGAAGACCTGTAGCGAAAAATAATTTTAGCAAAATTTTTCGAAAACAGTGGCAGTGCGAGATGGCTCCGCGATGCGGACCCATCGCGGAGCAGTGTTAGCACTTTCTTAATTTTCAGCTTTGTATTAAAGGCATTGGGGTCATGGCCTCATGCCTATTTACATATGAAATATCCCATACTTAGCCATTTTTAAACTCCATATCACTCAAAAACCCTCTCTAAAACCTCTGAACCATTTTATCAAAATTCTCATCCAAATTAGAATATCTCAAGCTTAATTCCAGATCTCAAGAATTCAATCCAAGCTTCAAGTCTCCTTCAAATTCTATATGAAGGAATCCCTAAATTTGGGTATTTGGGTTTCATCAATTAGGTTCTTTCACCCATGGAGCCCAACCTTCATATTTTATGAAAATTGCATGATTTCAAGCCATATTACTTATGCGTATCTATTATTATGAAATATGAGCATAAAATATGTTGGGGTTTTGTAAAATATTGTTGATTATGCATGAATATCTATTTTAAGTTTATACTATGAATTGAACTTTGCCCTATTGAGACTATACATGATTCAAGCTACGAAATCTATGAACTATTGTGAAGTTTTGATATGATTTACAAGTTACCCATGATGGGGTTTTACCATGATGTTGGTGGTCTGATTTACATGACTTTAAGTTGCATTGATTTCACTATTTCATGATCTATACACTTGCATTTTGTATGATTTGAACATGTACTCTCATATGTGCCCACCAAGTGTTCTATGAAATGTCAAGTCAAGAATTCTCAACTAAACTCCTAGTTTGTTTCATACATAATAAAAAATAGAAGGGATGACAAAAATTTGAAATTTGCCCCCAAGTCAAAGGACGTTGTTATAATGGATCTTGCATTTCATCTAAATTCATAGTATACACCATCATTCTTTGAGTTATACAATCCTGTTGATATTAGAGAAAAAGGGTGGAGAGAGGGGGGGGGGGAGAATGACATCAAAACAAAATTGACCTTTTTCATCTAAACCAATTAGAAAGTAATTTAAATACTATCTTTTTTTATTTCTCACTAGATTGAGGAATATCTTCAAAGTTCAGATACTCTCGTAGTCTTCTTTCCTTAGCTGCCTCTTGGTTAAGCCATATTGTCACACCCCGCGAGCGTACCCTTGGCATGGCCGGTACTCAGAAACCATTGCTGGCTCCCAAGTGAACCACTTGGTCTCATCACATTCATTCACTCAATGTATTTAACTTATCAGCAGAAGAGTAAAGATAGTAAATGGGTGGACAATCTCAATTAAAAAATAATTAAGTCAACTCAATAATACTAGTAAAAAAGAAACTAGCCAAAATAATTGTTCAACTCATGACAACTCAAACACTAGTCTATTGTCACAACCCAAGCCTAGGGCTTAGATGCGATCGGCGAATGGGGAGCCCGAAGGAACCCCGAACAAGCTTCATAGCATATTATTACACATCCTTGGTAGCGAAAGCAATTAAAATGACAATGAGAAATAAGCATAAGCAAGGGAATTGGGACGAAGGTAAACTTACATATCATAACATCAAGAAAATAAGAGTGTCAAGACTCACAACATAGATACATATCATGTGCAACAACTCCTCTACTACGTAGAGAAGACTAGGGCCAAGACAAGTGACCGGGCTCACCCTCATAGTTTATGTATACATAAAAGAAAGATAGTTTCAATACATAGCAAGAGATCATAAGTCACGTTCCCAGAATAGAGGACTCACCAACTAGCTTAAGAGATGATTGTACTAGCCATATGGAGGAGGAGGATGATCAAGCGGTACACCGGTTCCTATATGGTGACATCATGAATATGTATTAGTACATTTGAATGTACTAAGTATGTAGGATGCAATGCTAGCAAGGGATAGGCAACATAATCTAAATGCATCATTATAAGAAAGGATAGGTGTAACATCAATATGACATGCATGATCAATGCTTAAGGGAAAACATGCTTGTAAATCATGATCAAGAAATGTAAACTCAATATGGAATTCATACTCAAACATTTCTAGCCAATCTTCCTTAAATGGACCATATGGCCCTAACTAGCCTTACAGTATAACCTTTTTGGAGTGTGTTACCAACACCCCTACCATACGACATAGTCTATTTGGTAGGTAGTATAAGACCTCCCCTACTTTACGATATAATCTTTTGGGTAGGAGCCATGATTCATTCTACCTTAGGGCATAGCCTTTTCGATAGAATGTCCATACCTTACGATATGATCTTTTCGATGGAAACCAGTAGTCTTTCTACCTTATGGCATGTACTTTTTAGTAGGTTGTCCATACCTTACAATATGATATCTTTGGTAGGAACCATTAGTTATTCTACCTTACAGCATGACCTTTTCGGTAGAGGGTCCATACCTTACGATATGATCTTTTCGATAGGGGTCATTAGTCTTTCTACCTTACGGCATGGCTTTTTCTGTAGGGATCATAGAACTAGCTCATCACAATATTATATTTCAAACAACAACAGAAGACCTTCTCCATTTTCTCAAGAGCACAACAAACATGGAAATCCAACAATCTACTTGCAACACCGTAGGTGCTCCTTCATGAAAGCAACTCATATAAACATTCCTATCTTCATCATCTAGTCATCATATACATACATAACTTTCATCATCATTCCATCATCATTAAGTCACCATTTAGTCATTCAACTCATATAACATGCATTGGACCTTCAATTCCTCAAGAAACCATAACCGGACATTTTATCAAACACTTAAAGGGTGTGTAGTGCTAGTGTAAAACCATGCAATTTAAGAGTGAAATCATGCTAGAAAATTCAATATAAAACCATTAATAGTTACTTGATAACATCCTCAAGAAACACATATCAAAATCATTCATCAAATCTCACAATAGATCTTAGTTTAATAGGCCAAAACATAGCAAAACAGTCACAATTTCATAAACCCCAACATAGTGTACAGTGATTTTCATAATGAATAAGACCTATGAGTAAATCATCTTTAACTCATGCAATTTGTAAGAAAAGGAAACTTGAGAATCATGGGTGAAAGAAACCCATGAAAGAAATCCACATACCTAATCTTTGGAGATGAACTTGATGAAGCTTGGAGATGGAGACTTGAAGCTTGAGAGGAAATCCTTAGATCCGAAGAGGGTTTTGAGGCTTGAATTTTGAGAGAAATATAAGACTAAGTGTTTGAATGAGTATTAGGGAATGTTTAGAATGATATGAAGGTGAAAAATGGCTAAGTATAAGTATTTTCTTGTGTAGGAAGGCTTAGGCGCAAAACGTAAAAATCTCGGACCAAGTTAAAAAAAATGGATAGAAACCCCAGACGCACTAACCTCACTGTTTTCGTGCTCACTAAATAATTCAGATTTTGCTACGGTTGCTCTAAAATTGGGGTTAGACCCTTTTCGCCCTAAATTTGACCCTCTGAACAATAATATAAAATTAGATTTTTGAAATAATGCATGGATTTTTTTATATATGGAAATTACTATTCCGGGAAGTTCCGACGCACATTTTCGGAAATTTTTTGGGATCGTTACAATATCTTCCCCTTGGGAACATCTCCGAATGTCAAAGAAACGTATATGAGAAGAGTAATCATGAGAAAATCAGCCCAATAAGAATGCAACAATACATTTAAAATACCATTTTCAAAACACCAACATAAATGTCAAAATTGTCATGAACTTGTCAACATAAACATGGATGTATGCAAATGACACAGGGGTTGAAAACATGAGGCTTGGAATCGTGAAAGGACTTGACATGTCATCATAAACTTGAATAGAAATGAAATAGATACACATATTGTTTCTCCATGCCTGCTCCCCGAGAGACTCTTTCGACTAGACGAACCTCCCAAATTGCCTTAAAGAACACCATATCCTTTTTAGTCAACTTTCCACCCTTCCATCCAACACCTCCACCAGGACCTTCTCCTAAGTCAACTTAACCTCCATGACACCTGCAACCTCAAAGAGTTCTTTGACACTAGAGTCATCAACACATTTCCTCAACCTAAAAACATGAAGAACCGGACAAACCACAACCATATCCCTAGGTCATTCTATCCTTATGCAACCTTACCAACCTCCCTCTACATTCTATAAGGACTCTCAACCCTAAACTCATTTGTCAACCTTAATCACACATAGCCCACTTGGTACCATAAACCACCTCAAGACCTCCAATCCATCAAACCAAATTCAGCCAAGATCATAAGAAAAGGCTTTATGCAATAAGAACATGGAGCAACCCTTATAAGCCTTTCTAGCACCAATAGACCCACATAGCCAAATCTCACTAGCAATAAGGAATCATAAAAGGAATAGCGACTCCCAGAGCCATCTTTGTCAATCAACTCTAAACACACAGACAAGCCACTTAGTACCAAATGTCACCATCTCCCCCTTGGGAGACAACCTCCACTCTACCATCTATCACCAAGACCCTCAACTCTATCAAGATGGAAATCAAAGTTTTATTTTACTAAACTCCTTCAACCATAGAAGATTCAGAACCATCAAAGCCCTTACACCATCACTCTAAACCTCACCTAACCTAGTCAACTGGTGAACTCCTCCAACCACCCTATTGTCACCCAAAGGTCCCCACTTCCCATGATTAACAGGCAACCTCACCTCCACCAAATTCACAACATTACACTTAACCGATTCACAAGTTCTTCCTCGATTCTGGAAAAAATCAACAAATCATCACCAAGGACCACCACAAACCTAACAAGGTAGGGAGTAAAGATCTTATTCATGAGACCTATGGACATGGCCGGTGCATAAGTCAACCAAAAGGCACCACCCCAAATTCAACAAAGTCACAAGGCAAGACCTAGACACCACATGACCATGGAACAATACTTACGAACCTTCTAGCAATAATAGACTCAACAAAGTGGTAATCACTAAGAGATTCACATAGAAACTCGGGACACACACAAGAAAGCCACAAGAAACAAATGAATAGTGAAGGGAATAGGGGGCACGCGTACCCAACAATGCACACACCCCTAAGCTAAGGAAACTTTAACACATCAGTAGCAACACTGGGTGCCTCATATATAATACTAAGTGTTTGAGTGAGTATTGGGGAATGTTTAGAATGATATGAGGGTGAAAATAGCGAAGTATAGGTATTTTCTCGTGTGGGAGAGACCTTAACTTACATGAGTAAGACCAAGCGAGCTACAACTTGGAATCTCGATGATTATCCCTCATTGGTAAAGAGGTGGTCTACTTGCCAAGGTAAATCATACTCCACCTTATGGGAGCCCATCCCATTTCATATGAAGTAATCCTCCTTACAGGAATCGATCCCATTTTGGAAAGGATTTCATGATAAAGTGCATTAAATGGATCCACTAGTATAGCAAGGGTAAAGCATAATCCTAGTTGGCACATAGTTTGAGGAAATAAGTATGGACTCTTGAAGATAGTCCAAGCCGACATCCAATCCATCGGTGCTAAATCGAATCCCATGGAATACATGAAATAATCATACTTTAATAATGACATGAATAACTTGTAAGAACATTACTTGAGTAGCTTATAACATGCTTGACCTCTAATGGTGAGCCTAACTTGAAACATGAGAATAGATCATAATCATACAGGTACCCCTGCCTTAACATGAATGGCTCACAAGAGGTAAAATCTTGAAAATAGGGCTTAATTTGATAGTTTCATAATCATAGATAATTTCATGAATTCAATACATACTTGAACGCCATAGTCATCACGAAGTCACTTGACTTGTAAAAGATGTACATATCTTGAGAATTCTTAACTTGACATTATATTAAACACTTGGTGGGAACATAATCCTTGTTCAAAATCATGCAATTCAAAAGTGTAACAAGATGAGTAAATCAATGTAAAATCAACTCACCATCATTGTATCAAAACCCCAAGTTGGGTATAATGAAATCTATCTCAAAAGGTCATCATAGTTCATAGCTTTCACAGCTCAAAGAATGCATAGTCTTAATAGACAAAGATCATATCATAGTATAAGCTTAAAATAGATAGTCATGTATAATCAACAGTACATGGTAAAACCCCAACATAATTCATGTTCATATTTCATAGTAAGAGATGCCCATAAGTAATACATTTTGAACTCATGCAATTTTCATCAAAATAGGAAGGTTGGACTCCATGGGTGAAAGGACCAAATGGATGAAATCCACATACCTTAAACTTGGGGTTTCTTGATGTAGACTTGGAATTAGTATTCACTTCATGTAAAGACTCATTTAGGGGAAGTTCTTCATAACAATAAAAAGCACTTCAAAATCAAATTTGTGCCATGTAAATCCATTAAGAAGTGTACTTTCATAACGATAAATAACATTTCATAATTAAATTCATGTCATGCAAAATTTATTTTCAGAATGATAAATCGCACTTCATAATTATACTCGTGCCATGTAAAATTCATAGAGAAGTGTTTCATGATAATAAATCACACTCATAATTAAACTCATGTCATGTAAAGTCCACAAAGATATTTTTCCTCATTTACAAAATATAAAAGATATGGAATATACATTGTACCGTATTATTCGGCTCTAATTTGAAAATATTATTTTTGGAATTAACTTTTACCGGCTATTCACTTAATTTCATTAATTTCCAACAACAAAATATGTGGTACAATCCCCAAAAAGTGGAGTCTATGGGGAGTAGAATATGTACACGACACATCTTACCGCTGCCTTAGAGGTTAAGAGGTTGTTTACAATTAGATCGTTAGCTCAATTTCATCAAATTTCAAAATTATTAGACAACACCTTAACCTTTTGGAAAGTCTAAATTAATTCTTACATTTGTGGAAAGATGAAGACTGATTAATAAATTAAGAATGATTAGGTATAAATTATTTGGATTATTCATGGGTTATTTTTTAAGTTTGAAGCAAAGCGAGTTGCAAATGAAAGTTGGCGAAAGTTAACGAAAGTTCCATTTTAAAGTTTTCTCTGAAATTTGGATCAAATATATACATCTCGGAGCTTTTCTCCCAATCTATAAGGATATATGGTATCCAGGACATATCAAATCAAAAGTATATGAGTCTAGTTTCTAACACATCAAACTGTTTGTTGATACGACTTTAGAATGGAAAGATATTCACATTTTTACGAGAATGTACAAGCAAACTCATGGATGTGGACAGCTATCTCCAAGGTTGGTGGAGGCCTATCAGGCCTCACCTGGCCTCACCTCCTTCATAATTTTCACATTTTTCCTTAGAAAAAAGTTAGAAAAATAGCAATAACAAATAATAATTACTCCATAAATCTCGAAATAGGGGCTTAATGGAAGTTGCTCTATTTCACGAGCTGTCATTTTGGTACAGTTTTTTCTATGAAATATGTGGTTTTGCTTCTGGGGTATTGTGACAGAAAATTACTGGCCGGCTAGGTGTTCTTGGTGCTATTATGAGAGTGCATAGCAAGGTAACTATGTTTATTTATCGATTTATAACTACATTAGACCTTAGGTAGTATTTTTTCGGTGAAAATCAATATCTTTTGTCGGATTATTGTGACACCTTATTTTCTTCTATATTGATTGAGCTCCAGTCATATTGTAGTATTACATGGGTGGGGAAAGAGATGAATAGGCTACATGAAATCATCAAAAGGGTATTTTTAAGGCCATTCCCTTCTTTCTGCATATTTCCTTTATAGCTTAGGAGCAATACAATAGAGTTGTTATTGTTGATGTACTCGTACCCGTAATGGTTGGTGATTGGCTTCTCAAGTGGTTATATTCCTTCTTTTTTGGGATTCTTATTTTGTTAATAGCATTCTTCTGTTGTGCACCACTTAGAGACTATTTGTATAGGTTGCTTATAGCTAAATTTCTTGCCTTTAGCCTATTAAATTCTTTGAAACTTTCCTTGGGGCTATTGTGCTTAGCTATAGAAAGATGATATTTGCCTACAAGGTTATATTGTTGTCTAAGAAGGTTATGTGATCTTTGGCTATGAGGCTATATTGTTGCCTAAAAGGGCTATGTGACTGTCTATGGAGCTAAGTTGTTGCCTAAGAGGGATATGTGCTGCCTATGGGGTTATATTGATGCCTTAAATCTTGGGATATATGATTGCCTATAGGGTTAGGGGACCGCCACTGGGGGTGTATAGACTAAATTGGCACATTTCAGGCTTATGGAGGCTTAAGTTGGTGGTCTTGTTTACTGTTTGTATCTGTTAAGCTTATGGGTCCTTTATCATGTTGTTGTTTGATTATATTTTGTATGCTTAGACAATTCTAGAGCAGGCCATTACACTTATCTTTTTCTTGACTTCCTTACCTCATTACTTTCAATATATTATGATACTTGCTCAGTTGTTCTATTACCTTATATACTTGGTATATTATTTTGTACTGATGTCTCATTGCTTAAGGGCAGTACATTCAGGCCAACAAATCTAGACAGACGACTCGATATACTTCCCTAGCAGCATGATTGAGTTCTAGCAAGTTAGGTATTGTAACGATCTAAACTAGGACCTAGATGTGACACGGTGCATGGGGAACCCGAAGGAACCACAAGCAATCCTCTTAACATATCATTACACATCCTTGATCGCGAAAGCAATTAAAAAAATAAAAAGTAGAGATAAGGGCATAGGGACTAAGGAAAAATCTTCATTTCATAAAACATCAAGAGAGTCAAGCTTATAGCATCATTACATACTTGTCGAACAACACCTTTAAACATATAACTTAGTGGAGGCCAAGACAAGCAACTAGCCTCACCCTCATAATAATGACAATAGGTGATCCAAATATACAATATATAGTCTAAATATAAGCATGAGAGAAGATAGATATTGTCCCCGGACATGAGGACTCAACAAAAGCTAACTTGAACAATCTGTCAAGCCACGTGAAGGAGGAGGATGATAAAACAGAGATCCGGTTCCTACATGGTAATATCATATAGGCATAGAGTATGCATTAGTACGTTTAAATGTACTAAGTATGTAGGGTGCAATGCAACAAGAGATAGGAAACATAATCTAAATGCATAATCCTAAGCAAGAGATAGTATGATAGCAACATGATATGCATGATCAATATTTGAAGTAAAACATGATAGTAAAAATCATATGCTTATATAGAACCTAATACATATGTAGGAATAGACCATCATCATAGACCGAACATTCCATTATTCAAACTCCAAGGCACCCCTCCCTTTGAAAGGGTGATTGAGGTACATACCCCTCAATTAGTAATACGGGCATACCATCTCCCGATAAGATGATTGAGGCTTGGTACCCTCTCAACAAGGCAACTGAGGCTTGACACCCCCTTGGCAAGATGATTGAGGCTTGATAACCCCTCAATAAGGCCACCGAGGCTTGACACCCCCTCAACAAGGCCACCGAGGCTTGACACCCCCTCGACAAGTTGATTGAAGCTTGATACCTCCTCAACAAGACCACCAAGGCTTACACCCCTCGACAAGGTGATTGAGGCTTGATACCCCTCAACAAGGCAATCAACTTGAAACACCATAAACACATTTCATGAATTCAACCCATATGTACATACCTTTCATCATCATAAAATCACTTAACTCATGCCAAGTGTTAGGCCTTCAACAACTCAAGATACATTAATCGGAAGTTTTATCAAACACTTGGTGGGTGTGCAATGCTAATGTAAAATCATGCAATTCAAGAGTGAAATCATGCAAGTAACTTCAATGTAAAACCACCCACCAACACTTGGTGATACCCTCATGAAATATACATCAAAATCCTTCATCAAATCTCAAGGTAGATCAAAGATTCATAACTCAAAACATGCATAAATAGTCACACTTTTACAAAATCCCAACATAGTTCATAGTAAAATTCATAAAAGAAGACCCATAAGTAAAACTAACTTAGAATCATGTAATTTAGGTAAAAAGGAAGCTTGGGCACCATGGGTGAAAGGATCCAATGGTTGAAACCCAGATACCTTGACTTTAGAGAATTTCTTGATGAAGATTTGAATGGAGAGTTGAAGCTTGGATGAACTCCTTAAGATCCAGATGAGTTTGTGACTTGAAATTTAGGGTGAAATATTTATTTAAGTGTTTGAGAAAGTATTTGGGAATGCCTTGTATGATATGAAGGTGAAATATGACTAAGTATAAATATTTTCACGCATGGGAAGACTTAGGCCCAAGACCCAAAATCCTAGGACCGAACCACAAAACTAAGCACAAAAATGCATAGAGGCGCGCCCTTGGCGCATTGCGCCTGGGGCGCGAAACCTCTCTGGAAATTGCAAACTTGGGATTTTTGAATTTTGATTCAGCTGCTCTAAAATCGAGGTTAGAGCCATTTCCCACTCAATTTTGCCCCCCGGTCAAGAATATAAAATTAGATTTTTGATAGCACGCACAGATTTTGAGATATATAGAAACTATAATTTCGGACATTTCCAAGGCACATTTTCGAGTACTTTTGCGGTCTTTTCTGCTAGCCCCTTTCTTTGGGAGCTGCTAAAGTTCTAAGGTTTGTTAGCTTTTGCTGAATATAGATTTTAGCATGTTATGTTATCTTCAAGTTAGGAAGTATATATCATGTAGATTGTGTTCCAGTTGTATTTAAGTATTATGTTTGATAATTTGCAAGTAAGTCGACCCTCAGTGTGTGGTTAGTCTCTTAACTGCTTAATAATAATGATGGATTAACCTATAAGTTGTTCATCGATACGATCTTATTTCACTACTATAAAATTATTGGTTATCATGTATTAAAAGATTTTTTATTTTTAGAGAGAACTTTTTCGAGTATTAACATATACTAATATTTCTTTATGCATTCAACAATAACTTTTTTAATTTTAGTGTCTAATGGAAGAAAGAGAAAGGTT
>JAABOM020058116.1:0-14320 GCA_011800125.2 Solanum clarkiae | reverse complement strand
TAGCAGACATTTTTACTAAGGGCCTTCCATGAGTTTTATTTGACGATTTTAGGGACAGTCTCAATGTCCGTAACCCTCTCGCTTCGACTGCAGGGGTGTGTTAAATATATCTTGTAGATATTTTTGTAATGTATATTTGGAAGGTAAATATTTTGTGTATATTTTTAGAATGTATATTTAGAAGGTAGATATCTTGTTTATATTTAGTTCCTTAGAATTAGGCTAGTCTCACGCCTAATCGAAGGCTTAACTTTGTACATATTCGGACTTTGCATATTGTTTATGGTCAAGAAAAATATTCCCCTTCTATCAGTTATAATAATATCTTTTGTGAATAACTTTTTAAATTGGATAAAATAATAGGGGATATTGGGCATGCTTATAGGCCTAAGATTATATTTCTATTTCTATTTCTATTATATAGAAATGTGAAAGACAGGATGACCAAGGGTAAAAATGTAATTTTATGCTAATAAAAATCTATCAAGAAATATAGCCAAAAAAATATATTTCTAGAGACATCTTTCTATCATATTCTATCGAAATATAAAATAAGTGATGATCAAGGATAAAAAAAGTAATTTCACATGCTAACAAAAATCTACCAAGAAAGATAAGCAAAAAAATAATTGTAGAAGCATCTTTCAATAAAAAGATGAAGCATAAAGAATTAAGGTCATATTTTTCATTTTATCCTAATTTATTAAAATATTATATATTTTGCATTATGTTTTTTCCTAAATTCTCTCTATGTAGTTAAATACCCTATACAAATTTCATATATTAACTCTTTCTAGAAAGTTTTTTTTTATTATTATTATATTTCTATTATATTTATTATACAGAAAGCTATAACTAGGACAATCAAAACGTTTTTATAAAATTAAATTAAAATCTTTTCAAATATTTATATTATGCAAAGTATGTATGATATTTCCAGAAAAATCTATCCAAGTTTCAGAAAATTCTAATTGTCATATAATGAAAAAGTAAAAAATATAGATTAAATGTATATCTTATTATATCGGTCCAATTATTTCTTCAAAAGGTTATGAAAATTTGTTATTTTTTATTTTTATTTCTTATAAGTAATTTCAAAAATTCAATTGCTCTATTTGTTATGAGTTAATAGCTAAAAGGTCCATTAAACTTGACACACTTTATTAAATGCACATCTAAACTATAGGAAAGTCTTACTTAACTATTAACTTATTTTATTATTACTTTACTTTATTTCTTTTACCAATTATTGTGATATCTAATCTAATTACTCTAATTTTCTATTACTTTGATTTAATTCTTAATATTTTTCTTATTCATTATTTTTACTAAATATAACTACTACAATATAAAAATTTTATCATTTTAAAATATAATTTATTATTTTAACCTTTTTACGAATTTATACAATGGAGTTAATAACTAATTTTATTTTTTTTAGAAGTGTAGATATTATTCTATATGAAATAAAAGAATAAATAAATATTATTCATGCAAATAATTTTTTGTTATTTATTAAGTTACATTACATGCCGAAGTTCATGTTTGTCTTTTTTGATTGTAATTTCTAATTAATTTAAAATATAAATATTTGAAATAGTAACACACAATAAATTGTGATTATTATATAATTCAATTTAATCTACACATGCCCCAAGTGCGAGAAGAAAAAGTGCAAGTTCCCAGTGATTAGGTAACAAAACACGTAACAATATATCACCTATGGCTTTCATTTTGACAAATGGTAACATTTTTATGAAACACAAGTACAAGATACATATAGACGTCAAAGACAATGGTGAAAAAGACTACTTTCGTCCTCTTTAATGGGGTGACAGAAAAACTACTTGACACTTCTGATCATAAATTGCTTAACAGAATCTTCAAACTTCAGAAAAAGATACCATTTGACCAACTTTTTGTGGGAAGGACTATATTTTCAAGTTTAAGTTGACCACATTCAACTTGAAAGAGGGACTGAAAATTATATTGTGACAAAAGTTTATGTTCCCAATGAAGATTTGGAATTGCAGCACTGTAGAAACAAAGTGGAAAAAGTGAAGTGATATACCGTTTTTCACATTGTAAAACATATTTGGATACATTATTTTCCTTCCAAAATAGTACGTTAAACATACAGTAACATTGATGTTTTGGCGGCATTTTATTCTACGGGGAAAATAGAATCTAAAGGGAAAAGAGAAAGTGGAAGATTTAGTGGAACTAAAAGTGCAGAATGCCGTTGGTCTAGCCGCCGACGATATCGGAGGGCTTACTCTTCCATGAGAAGAGTTTCGGCAAGAAAACTGAAGAAGAGAAGGAAAGTCTTCGACGACGGTGACTAAGATGGTGATAGAGACGACATAAAATAGCCAAAATAGAGGCTCCTCTCCAGGATATGAATCGTATTAGTTTAATCAAGTAGTGTATATTTTTGTGTGTTTGACAACTTCATATTACACAATGTTGTATAGTGGTTCATTGTGTAGCAAATGTTGTAGATGTGTGCACTCAAACAACTTTTACTGTACTACAAATGTTATATGTATGTTATCGATACGAATTATGTATTAATCTCGAGCTATTTATTTCCTTGGTACTAAATGTCCATCAAATATTAAGTTGTGACTACTCTCACTCTATAGGTTTAGTGTATGCCACAAGCGCAACCTTCAGCAATTGAAAGGGGAAGAGATCACGATTACCACAGAATGATAAGTAGCAGTCACTAGACAATGTTTTACCAATGAAAATGTAGGGACTATTGAAGATGCCTTAGGGATCTTTCTTCGACAAGAACACCAAGTTTACGGTATGTCATTGAAGTTCCAGTGGAAGCCCAGTAACGTGTAGCACCTACTATCACAAATTAGTATGCGTTTTCGCCAGCTTTCTTAATTTCTTTGCAATGTAGTCTCAGTATAAGCCCAGAAAATGAGTGTGATATAAAGAATGAGCTTTTCCCGAATTCATCAATTACAACATCGATCTTGGTGATGAATTTCCTGCACTTAGGCGTAGATGTCTGATTTGCGGATCCAAATTGTTCCGTTTCTTCATGATTGAAGATACTGGGGGGCTATTGTAGTCATTACTCCTTGGAGAAGTTGTCCCTTAGGAGTAGACCTTCCTTCCTTCCATAATGCCCCTCTTATGTTGGAGCTGCCAAAGTCTTTGAAACCGATCCCCATCTATTGTACTTGCTGAAACCTTCCTCCCTTAGGACTTGGATAGTTTCTGCTTTTAGCAATATCTGTGGAGTACATTGCCGTCTCCCCATCACTGCTGTATTCAAAGCAATATTTTGTCATCAATAACTTTACAAAATATTTAGCCATGAATACTCTCCCAAGATTAACGTCCATTGCGGCACAAACACTTAACATGATTGAGTCATCTTTGAAATACCCATAATGTGTGTCGTTTAGATTAAAAAGACAATCCCTCATACACTGGACAGGTTGATTTTCCAAATTCAATATGAATTATTACTCAATAGACCCTACAACTCACTTGAGAATATAATTGGGTACCATACAAATTAGCCAATAGGCGTGTACTTTGGCAGAATATATTAATATCTGTGTGATTGTATTTTGGTGTACTACTTATGTTCAACCACTCATTTGACATTTACTTTTGCCAAATAATTCGAACACATCCAATTACAAAGGCTGCAAGAATATCAGCCCCCCTTACCCCCAAAAACTACACCCATTTGTGCACCAACTCCAGCATCATCAACTAACACTATTGTTGGAATTTCTTTAAAAAAATTAATATTTACTATTTCAAGTGAATATTTGTGTCTTTTATTGAAATCGTTTGTTATTTTAATGAAAGATATGTCCTCTCATTCTTTTGAACCATCAATTCTATTTAAGGTCAACTTTTGCACACTCTTATTTTGTCATCAATAATTTTACAAAATATATTGTCATCATAACTTTACAAAATATTTTGTCATCATTACTTTAAAATATGCTCCGCATTTTATCTTTCCTTTGCTTGGGTGTTATGGTAAGTCGATATCCTAGTGGGCGTTTGGATTGGCTTATATTTTTTACTATTGACTTTTAATCACTTGTTAAGTTTTCAAAATGTTTGGGTAATACAAAAAAGTACTTAAAAACACTTTTTGAAAGGTAAAAACGTACCAAAAAAAAGGCGAAAGCAAAAAATAGGGGGTCCCAAACTTATGGCTTTTCGCGTTTAACTTAAAATCCACTGTGAAAAAAAAAACAATTCAATTGCCCCTTAATATAATGGTTATTTTGACTAGGTCAAGTTGCAAATAGTGAAGTAAATTGTATGCCAAGAGTAGCCTCCAGTATGTTTTTCTTCTCGGTAGCTCATTTTTCATTCGTAACCCAGCTTACATTTAAAAAGGAGTATTCAAGCAAGCCTGACGATTAAACTATTATTTTGATAGTTTAATTATATTACTAGGATCATCGACAAAGAGAATAGTAGCAAACGAAAACAGGGTAAGTGGGCGATCCTATTTAGAACTGCACTAGGTAGTATCGATAAAGGCCCACAAATATCCAATAAGTTGCATACAAGAAACATTGTAGTCACACAACTAGAAGGCTCACAACTCTGTTAATTACCCATAGGAGGAAACGAAATACTACGATCAAAGGTACACTTACTGGAAATACATACTGCCCTTTTTTTTTCCCGCCTTTTCTAATATCTTCTGCAACCCCCTTAGTTTCCTTCTCCAAACAAAGTTGATCCTCGGAGAGGTTAAACTCGACCATAAAAAAAAACCAATTAAGGAGATTGTGTAAGCACCATGGGAAAATGCAGAAATATAGGGATGAGTACAGGTAACAGACACCTAGTAGGCATCACCGACAGACCTAGTGAAGTATTGTAAATATAGTAGGTTCAAATATAGAGAACTGCAATAAATGTAGCATATCAGAACTCTAATCAAGGAGTAAACATGTCTGGAGGATCACCAAACCCCAAGTGAACCGACCCAAGTGATGTGCAACGATACTAACTGATGAAACCCGAGTAGGCCCAAACCACAACTGTCACCAGATTGAGACATAGTGTTGTACGTGGGTGCAAGGCCATAATATCTATGTATGTATGCTGACTAGGTCCCCGTAAGCCCAGAAGGTACACTCACGCACAATCTAACTGATAGAATCACCACGTCATCCAACTCCCAATATCACATGATCCAGGGTCAGGTGTACGTAGGTGTAAGGCCGGCTTACCCCGCAGGCTGACTCTTCTAATCCAACTCCATTGAAGGAGAAAAAAAGCTGGGAGTATAGTGTCTAAGCCTGGACGCCCCCTGAGCCCCCATAAAACCAGAGGGTACACCTGTATACAATCAGGGAGTGTATAGATGTGTGAATCCACAGGTAATCAACCAGGTCTTTGACCCATCCAGTAACCAGCATCACACAGGGCCTCGAACCCGTATAATATCAATGAGGCCTCTAACAGGGGGATGTATCTTTTAGGGGAGAAAGAATCCCTCTTACACAGCCAACAGACCCTCAAACCCAAGGAACATCAACTAGGCCTCAAACCCAAGAATAATCAACTGGACCACAAATCCTAACATAATCAACTAGGCCTCAAACTCGAGGAAAATCAAATAGGCCTCAAACCCAAGAATATTCCGTTGGGCCTCAAGCCAAAGGAAAATCAACTGTATATCAAAGATATCTAGAACAACCAAGCCCAATAGAATCATGTCTATACCAGAATCAGTTCACAGTACGATATATAATCAACAAACAGCCTCAAAGCTAGCATATCTCAGTAGTATCAGGCTACATATTCATAAAGATAGGAGTTAAGCTAGAATACGTACCTATCTGAGGGCATTAGCTTATATCTAGTCTTTACTAGGCCTTTTCATAGTTCAACAGTGCCAACACTTAGCTACTATAGTGATCACATATAGTACAGTCTAGAACAACTACAAGTATCCCAAAATAATCGTAGTTACCCCATATGCTAAGTACAACGACTGTCCAGGAAAACATGTATTAATAAATCGAGACAATAGTGTTCAAATGCATAGTAGGAAATACAACCAATAATTAGCCTCACGACATAAATATATATCTGACTCAGGACTTCCAACCACAAACAAGCTCCCAATATACATGTATTTCAGCTCAGTCTAGAGGTAAGGAAAACCTGACCTATCTGAAAGGCGAATCCATGAGCTCCAGATCAGTTCACCTAAGTTTTTTCTCCCTGATGACCTTTAATGTCGCTCAGCTATTAAAATATGAGTCACAATATTAATGCAATTGTTTTGGCTATAATATCTCAAAAAATGGGGGAGAATAGGTCAATTACGACCTAAACAGAGAAAATGGGGCCTACGTCCAAAATACCAAACCAACTCCCCTAAAATGATCACTACGTCACCCTGAGTCTATAGCCAGAAATTGAGCTCAAAACGAGGCTTAGAGCAATCAGAAACAATCCAAAAACAAGGGACATTTCTTATTGGAAAGTACATATATGTACAACAGCTTCTCGGCCAAATTTCTTTAAAATACAGCTAAAGTAACAGAATCCAAATATATCACGATGTAGGATTCAAAAAGTAGTATAATTTAGACCCAAATTTTATTTAATTTCGAGAAGAAACGGTCGAGATATCATAAGACGAAGTTTCCAAAAAAAATGAACATGAACCGCAGCTATAATTGCATTTTTGCACCAAAGAAACTCTATTTGGAGTAAATTTCCCAAGTATGTTGACTAAAATCAACTATTAACCCATTCCGGCGACTAAATTTACAAAACTTGATATAATTGCACCAAATATGCTCCTAGCCTAATTTCGTTGTTCCGGAGCTGATGGAACCATCATAATTTTGCTCCGATGCTATTTACTAGGACTTCACCTAAAAATTCATTTTACGGTTAAAATCTCCCGTTTAACTTGAAACACTGCATAAATGTCGAATGATTCACCCAATAACTAAACATTTAATGTCATAAATTACAACTAGCACGAGGTCACAAGGCAAATGTTCAAACTGATAGAATATTCACGGAATCACAGAAATTATCTGGAGGGTCATTACAACATCCGCACTAATAGAACTTTCATCTACGGATGTAAGAAGGAAGACCTACCTGAATACATCCATCTGAACCACATAGGGATCCGAACTCATAGTAGCTAGTGAATACAACAGTTATAAACATGCTCGGCGTCAAACAACAGTTCTGGTAATCTCAACTAATCAAAATTACCAGAAGTCATCTGTATGTAATAGAGAATTGGTATAGTGATCCCTAAGGAATCCTCAACGATCATGTACTCATCCATCAGTTCGATGAACTAACATGTAATAGGAAATCAACAGGCTAGGTATATGCACCAACAATATTCAAATAATCACAGTCACCTATAACTATAGCTATATTCGTGTAATATAGACTTTACCCTGTTTCCTATTTCCTTATGCAAGCAACCCCTTAAACCTATATAGCTTCCCGGCTCTGTAGGCTCAAACCAATAAACTGGAGTACAATATCGGCAACCATATAATAGAAACAAGTCAATCCGCCTTCAAGGCAATATTAAAACCAAGTCCATCCGATAATATCGCTAGACCGGCATATCACAATCCTGAGGAACCACCAAACCAAATCCCCCACTAATCAAGGGGACCTCCCATTACCTCAATACCTGACCAAGGATAAAAGAAGCTCAAAATCTACTCATGTAGGCAATAAGCTAAGTAATGCAACTAACAATATAAAACCATAACTCAAGTACAAGACAACCCGATAAAATACAGAGGCTAAATTTGCCAAGCTTGATATGATTGCACCGAACATGGTCCTAGCTTAATTGTCCATTCTAGAGCTGATGGAACCATCAGAAGATCACTCTAAGGCTATTTACTAGGACTTTACCATAAAATGTATTTTTACGATTAAAATCTCTTATTTAACTCAAAACACTGCATAAATGTCGAATGATTCACCCAAAGACCAAACAATTAGTGTTAATAAGTCACAAAACGCCTCTAGTTACTATGCAAATGCTCAAATTGATAAAATATTAGCGGAACCAAAGAAATGACCTGGAGGGTCATTACAACACAGGAGACATTGTTGAGCATCAACAACTTTGGATGTTATACAGTCTCATTCTATTTTGATTGTCGTCTTTTGTATTCTCACATTGGCCTTGTATGTAGTTTGGATTTTCTTGTGTAGATTGTTATTCTAGTTATGTATGTAGATATGTATACTTTTGCTTTGAGTCTATAGTAGCTTTGTATAGGTGACTTTCAGGTCCTGGGATAGGTTTTATGCCTATTTATGGTTGGAAGTTTTGAATAAGATATTTATTGATGTCGTGAGGCTACTTGTTGGTTGTATTTCCTGCTCAGTCTAAAGGTAAGGGAAAGCCTAGCCTACCTGAAAGGCGAATCCACGAGCTCCAGATCAGTCCACGTGAGTTTTGTCTCCCTGATGACCTTTAATGTTGCTCAACTATCAGAATATGAGTCATAATATTAATGCGACCATTTTGACTATAATATCTCAAGAAACTGGGAAAACAGATCAATTGCGATTAAAACGGATAAAATAGGTCCCATGCCTAAAATACCAAACCAACTCCCCTGAAATGATCCCTATGTCACCCCGAGTCTATAGCCATAAATTTAGCTCAAAACAAGTCTCAGAATAATCAGAACAACCCAAAAACAAATGACATTTCTTATCGGAAAGTACATATATGTACAACAGTTTCTAGGCCAAATTTATTAAAAATAGAGTCAAATTAATAGAATCCGAACCACGACATAGGTCTCGAAAAGTAGTACAATCTAAATCCAAATTTTATTAAATTTTTACAAGAAACGGCCAAATTATCACAACGTGAAGTTTCCAAAAAAAGGAACATGAACTGCAGCTTAAATTGTATTTTCACTCCAAACGGAGCTCTATCAATTAGTTCCAACATTACCATGGTGTGAGCCACACAAAAACACATAGATCAGACCTAAATCATACTAAATTTGATTCAAAATGGATAAGAAATCACATGCCAAAATTCTCAAAGATATATTTTATACTACAACTACAAAATGGATAAATTTACCTCATACAACGTGCCGAAATCAATTTTTGAGACTTCTTGATGTTTCTCTCAAAAAAATACACAATTTAGCCTTTTGAATCGCCCAAATTGGATAAAAAATGAGTGATATATGGTGGTCTGAAGTTTTTGGGCAATTTCTTTCGCAACTAGATGGAGTTTTGGGATAAATGTCCCCTCCATTCAACCTTCCATGTGGTGATTGTTTGTTCGACTACGTCAATGCCGCCTTTACTTTTTCAGCAACTACTCAAACTTAATTTTGATATTTTGGCCTCATTTGAAATATGAAAATAAAATTCATATATGAAATCTGATCGAAAATGATATTTTGGACTCAATGGCGTAGTTGAAATTTCTATCGAAGGTCATTTTATTCCAATGTGGGTCCCATTTCCCAATATTGAAATCTACAAAGGGACGAAAATACACTCCAAAGCTTCGGGAGCCAAACAAAAAGTCCTCCTAGACCAAACTTGATATTTCGAATTCAATGGTGTGGTCAGAATTTCCATTTAGAGCATGTTTCCTAAGGACGTTAACTAAAATCAACTATTGACCCATTTCAGCGGCTAAATTTGCAAAACTCAATATAATTGCACCAAACATGCCCCTAGCCTAATTTGGCCATTCTAGAGCTTATGAAACCATCAGAATTCTGCTCCAAGGTTTTTTACTAGGAATTTACCCAAAAATTTATTTTACGGTTAAAATCCCTCATTTAACTTGAAACACTGCATAAATGTTGAAGATTCACCCAACGGCCGAATAATCAATGTCAATAAATTACAACTAGCCCAAGGTCACTAGGCAAATGCTCAAACTAATAAAATAATATTCGCAGAACCATAGAAATAACCGAGAGGGTCGTTACAATGGACCATGACGGAGGAGAAAGAAGGAGATACTACCAAGTCTGTTCTTAAAACCAGACAACAGTACTGTGAAGCTGATAGAAAGAAAATAGAGAAAAACTAACAAAGCCAAAAAGCTCATTGTATATGGAATGTGTGCGGAAGAGTACAACAGAATCTCAGCATGTGAGTACCAAAGATATTTGGGATTTCCTAAAATATGCCCATGAAGGAACTGAACAAGTGGTTGAATTCAAGGTAGACATGCTGACATCCCATTATGAGGACTTCATCATGCATGAAGGAGAAACCATATAGGAAATGAAGACCAGGTTCTCAGCTATAACAAATGAGCTCAAGTGTCTGGGAGAACCCATCAGTCAAAGCAAGCAAGTTAGCAAGATCTTGAGAATTCTTCCCAAGTCCTGGGAAAGCAAGGTGGATGCTATTATTGAATCAAAGGACCTGAAGACCTTGAGGACGGATGTTCTCATTGGCATACTTCGTACACATCAGCTGAATAAAAAACAAGATTCAGCTAAAAAAGAAGGTAAGAAGGACAAATCACTGGCATTAAAGACTGCCCAAAGTTATGAGGAGATTGATGGTGTAGATATGACCTATCTCACCAAGAGATTCAAAAAGTTTGTTAGACAAGGTCATGGCCTGACAAATCAAGGAAAAGCAGGAAGAGCATATGGTGGCACATATCTATGTCATGGTTGTGGAAAACCTAGATATTTTATCAGAGAATATCCTCATAGAAAAGGTGACCACAAAAAAGGTCAAATAGCGAGGAAGGACAAAAGAAAGGAACAGGTACCTGACAAATACATGAAGAAGGCAGCTGCAGACAATACTATGATAAAGGCACTAGGAGTTTGGGGAAATTCCTCAAGTAACTCTGAAGAGGAATAGCAACCTGAAGACTCCTCCATGCTTGCAGTAAAAGATGGCGATGAAGTCTATGATGGCCTCTTTGCCTTTATGGCTCAGTCCAATGATGGAGAAGAGGATGATGAAGAGATAACTTTGCTAGACCTCAAAGAAAATTTGGACCTTTATTCTACTAGGAAGTTGAAGAAATTGGTTTATGTTCTTATTGACTCCATCTATGAATTGATGACTGAGAAGGATTTGCTAAGCAACAGTGTAGATGTGTCACAGGATGAGAAGATTTTGTTGACAACTCAAGTGTCTAATCTTGAAGTCAAGGTTTTGACTCTTGAAACCAAGAGGGAGGGGGGGTTGTTGAAACGTATGGAAGCTGAAGGGAAATCTGATGAAAAACTGAAAAGAAAGATCAATGAAAGTGAGTCTATTCTGAAGCTGAAGGAGGCAGAGTTAAAGTTAATCTTGGCTTTGGAAAGAAACCTTGTATTTAAGAAGGACCCGATGAAGGTTGAGGAAGACTTGGACAAGTCTATGAAGTGGACTGCTTCATACAAACTTCTTGGAGAAATGTCCTGCAGTTGAAGTTCTGAAAAAAGAGGTTTGGGTTACATCAACAAGATTGACCCTCCCTACAATCCACACAACAAGTGTGTGTTTATTGTAGACAATCTCCTGTGTGTGCACTGCGGTAAAAATGGCCATTTGAAAGGAAAGTGTGAAGTTCTAAGGAGAACTTTAAACAATCATAAGTCATTTGACCTTATGAAGAAAGAGGTGAAAGTGGGACCAGGTCCTAAGTCTATGTAAAGAACCAGATCTCTGCCACTATAGACCAAAAAGTTTGTAATTAGGCCCTTATTTGCCTACTAGGAGCTCAGATTAAAATGGGTTCCCAAAACTGAATTCTGATTTTCTGCAGATATAGTCCAAGGGAGGCAGTCAGTGCTGATACAGAAAAGGTGAATGATTCAAGCACTTGACTGAAAGGACTTAAAAACTTCCTAGCTTTGAGGATTTCTGAAAGGGATTATGTTTTTTTTTGTGGTAGTCATGAGGATCTAAGCCAGTTATAAGTGAAAGTCATTGAGGAGCCTATGGTCATAAGCAAACTGTCCAGACATACTTGAGAGACCTGACTTAAGCAACTTTGATAGCAGTTGATGGAGAGGTAAATCATGATGAATCAAACCTTCTGTGGCTAAAAAGGTATTCAATAGGTATCTGAAATACTACTCACAATTTCTGAAATATCAGTTTGATTTTTATAGAGCAGTAAATGGACAATGACATAATATTGAAGGAATAAGAAGTTGAAACGAGTCACCTAGGGACCAGGTACATTACAAGTTTTCTCTTTTGTTTATAAGCTCTCACCTCATTAATATGATGTCTTGGACTTGTCTTATCGATTCAGCTTTTTTCTGCACTGAAATCATCTCATACCAGTCCCCGAAGAGTCGCAACCAATCAGGGACCGGAGGCTTCTCTTATCTTCCTTTTTAATATGATCAAACTTCCATACTTTTGTATCTTATCAGATCATAAACCCTCTTGCTTGAGTTCACCATTCTCTCTCTCTTTCGTCTTCTTGCTCTCTCTCACAGACTCCAAGTCCAAAATCACTGTTTTTACCATGTCTAGAAGCCCAAAACACTCTGTCTCACAGGCCAACGTTGAGCTCGACACTAGTACCTCACCAAATATCAACACTCCCCCTTTGGCTCCCATTCATAAGTCGGCAAAACCTGCGGACCGTCTTCCTTTCGTTCTAAAACCCTGCCCCTCTTCTCCCATACTGCTCCACAAATTATGGTAGCTCTATTTGAGTCTAAAACCCCAAGTCTTCTACCCAATAAATACCCTATAGAACCATCCCTCAACACCACTGAATACCAAGGAAGCACTTCTCCACTAGGTCACACATCTTCCTCTCTGTCAGAAAAATACTTCGAAGGAGAAATTGCTGACGAAAAAGGAGTTGATTCCAACATTCTGGCTGAAAGACCAGAGTGGGTGGCCAGAAATCTTCTAGAGTTGAAAGATGGGTATCAAGTATCAGGGATGAACCAACCTCCCCTGATCTGACTTTGGCCCTTGGGAAGCCTGTATATGATGAGACTAAGTGAGATTCGACGTAAATATTGCTATATCGAAAGAAAACGCACAAGGAGATGAGGAGGAGGGGGAAAATAGACCACTGTCTTGGAGAATCAAAAGGTCTTTTGTCCACTCTGATCCTGTCTCTACCAGGGATCAGGTCAGACAGGACAATGGTAAAGGAAAAATTGATGAAGGAAAGAGTAGGGTGGTGGTTCGTAGTTACACTACTAGAGGTTTTGAAAAGAAATTATTAGGTAATGCTATGAGAGCTAGCAAACAAAAACATATTTCAAAGAAGAAATTGAGAAAAACCACAGTTGTAGAACTTGACATACCTGAGGACCAGGTTGTTAATGTTACAGAGGATGACGACATCGATTGAACCGACTCGGAGGAAGAGGCAAGTGAGAAAAGTCTGGACCCTAAGGCTAAGAAAAAGGTTATTGCCAAGGGAAAAGGGCGTGGATCTACTTCCACTAGGGGACCAAATTCACATGCAAAAAAGAAGGACTGAAAAAGCTCTTACTAAGGACCAACCAATAAGGCTGTTATAAGCCCAAAAGGTGTTAAATGGTCGAGTGTTTGAGTCTATAGCCAGGGACAACCCGGGGTATGAGGGAACTGGTAGATGCAGTGGAAGTTTAGGGCTAGAGTTACTTGTTTGAGTGGCTTGTTCCCTATCTGCATGAAAAGGAAGTGAAGGAATTCTATATCAACCTCGAAATACAGTCAGATGGTAGCTTCAAGACAAAGGTTAAAAACTATTCTTTTAGGATAGATGAGAGATTGTTGGGGGAAATACTGCAAGTCAATATTGAGGGGATAAGGACTGTGACTGACAAATCCCCTTCAAAGGAACTTTTGGTAGTAGCTGAAAAACTGAGAAATCTTACCTCCACAGCTGTTTCCAAATATCTCCTTAAAGGTCAGTATCAACTGTACTTTGAGTTCATAAACAAGGTACTTCTTCCTCGGTCTGAAAAAAGAACAGTTGCAACCATAGTGTGGATTTGTACCTGATGGAGAAGCTGAGTACCATGGTCAAAATAAATCTTCCTGCAATTATGTTAGAACACATGACCAAGGTTTATGATATGGCTGAAGGGAAACATGGGCTTTCATGTAGATATCTGCTCAACTGGGTGTTTGAGCATCATGGAATCAAATTGTTTAGGGGCTGTTGACACCCAATTTTGACCCTCCTGTCTTCTAATTCATTATTTTGAGCTTCTAAATTAATAACGTAGCAAAATGTCTCTTTTACTACTAATTTTTACTATTATTACTATTATTATTATTATTATTATTATTATTATTATTATTATTATTATTATTATTATTATTATTATTATTA